>CAUYPK010153194.1:0-54172 GCA_963574355.1 Loris lydekkerianus
CAGCTAAAAGAAATCTACTTTCTATGCTACTTCAAACATTCCCCTTTAAATGTTCCATCAAACCTCCATTACAAAAGATCTTCTCATCAAGCCATAACTCATCCACTTTCTTTCAAAAAGAAAAGAAAAGAAAAGAAAAGAAAAGAAAAGAAAGAAAGAAAGAAAGAAAGAAAGAAAGAAAGAAAGAAAGAAAGAAAGAAAGAAAGAAAGAAAGATTGAAAGTCAGCAGACAGACCAAGGAATCCTATCTCTACTATTTAGCTTTAGCTGTGTATCCTTGGGCACATTGCTTAATTTATCTGATCTTCAGGTTTCAAACAGATTAGGTGAGAACAGAAACAATTTGCAGAGCTGTAGTAAAACATACTAAGTATATACAGTGTCTAGCCCAGGGCCTGGCATACATAGCCTTTCAATAAAAGGTTTCTCTTAGTACTCTAAGAGAAATATTGGAGATTTACTCTGTTCAGAGATGGCAGTTATATATTCCCCCTTGAGATTAAGAGGATTTCCTGATTCCTTTGATTGGAACTCTATGGGTTGAAAAATATAATTAAGCTAGACATCCTCAGAAAGTACATTTACATTAATATTAATTAATGCAAACAGCTGTTTGAGAAAGCCAGCATGATAAACCTGCTTCTTGGTCAGGTGTGAAATCCTATTGTTCTCAAGTTATCAGTCACTTAAGTTAATGGCTTATTCCACTAGATACGATTAACTACCAAAAAACCACAACTGTACACAAAGAAATTGCTTTCAAGACATACTATACCTACTGTAACACACAGAAATTAAAATTTAATAAAACAAAAAACAAACGTCCCTCCCATAGTATAAAAACAACTAAAAATGGTTAACTTACATAAACTAAGGTCCAATTTGGAGCAAGTAGGAGGAGATAGGCAAGAATTTTGAATAAATATTAGAATGGTCTATTGCTTATTTTTTCCCCATGTCCTCAACTCCTAATTATGGTGGGCACCTCACCTCTGGGTTTTTTTGTGGTATCTTCCTGTGCTGAGGCTCTGTTAACTTTTCTGCCTGTAACACGTGAACTCCAAACTTTTTGAGGACATGGGGGGACTAATTGCAGTCATCTGGTACCTGACACATTTTGAACAATCTACAAATGTCTACTATCTGAATTTCCTCATTATAATAACTTCCCAGTGGTCACAGCCTTACAGTTTTTGTTCTGCTTAATACTCTGGTTATTAACCACAATTAGGTCCCCTAATTCCCAAACAATTATAAAATAAATTTAATGGGCACATTTTTGCCATAGGCCAAGTGATTATTATTATAGAATTTTCTCCCACATGGTCCTGCAATCTCGGAGCAGGAGGGGGGAAAGTGTATGATGAGAGCAATCCAGGAACGAAGACACAAGACAACTAAGTCAGACTGACACTAATATAGTAACATGATTTAACACGTGTTTGCAGTTCAGAAGCTGCATGGTAAAGAGAGTAGACTGGGGAGATCTTACTTTAATAAATCACCTGAACAAGTTGCCTCATCTCTATGAGCTTCAGTATTAACATCTGTAAACTAAAGGTGTTGGTAAGATGAAACTTCCAGTTCTAAAACATGTTTGTTTCTCTGATGATTCAGAAGGCTGCTCAGAATATTCTAATTACAGAGTCTTCCTTGCAAACATCATTCGTCGAACAGTATTGAGGGATAGTTAATAAACATCTCTAGGCTATGTAATGCCCACTAAGCAAATGTTTAAGAAATAAAACAAGTAGTTGTCTCATGAAGCCTTCAGAAATCATCACCACCCCCACCCTCAAACAAAAGATTAAACACTTAGCATTTTCAATAGGCCATCAACTGCACAGAAAGATGTCCTGTAAAAGTTTCCAAGTATCACTTTAAATATGCAGAACTAAATGTCCAAGTACTCAGAAATATTAACAGAAATAGCATTTAGATGCATCTACCTAAAAAAAAAAAAATTACCAGGTGAATTATCCAAATGTTCAGTTACTAGGGATACTAACAATTGTCTGTCCATAACAATTTCATTTCTGTTTTTTATACAAATCATCGCTTGCAAGCACTGACGCTAAAAACAGAAAAATAGTCTAGTACACAGTGGCTATAAATGCCAAATCAATTTTCAGCAGATAATAAAGTCCATGTTTTACAATCAGCAATGCACTGTTTTACTACCCAAAAATGTAAGCTAATAATATATAGCTCTACTAAATGGAAAATGCAGATATGCTGGTAAAAAATGGGCCGGCTGTGAGAGGATGGATCATTTCTGCAGGGACCTTCTTAAGCTATGTGTAAGTGTTTTGAAAATATCACATGATATAGCCATGTGTTAAAAATTACAGCCAGTTAAGTTCTCTGCTAAGAAAAATATGTGGGCAATTTATGAAATGCACTCCAGGATGGAGATGTCTTAAGTAAAACCAGATTTTAAAAACAAACTTTTTTTTCTTTCTCTCTTTTGGAAACTTGAACTTAAAAAAAAAAATGTTCCAGGCACATCTGGAAACCAGGACCATTGAGAAAGGGTGGTCTGACCTAATACTAGCCATCTCCTCAAAGAACAGCACTATTTCTGGGCTACAGGGACTGAGCTCACTCATTGTCCTTTTAAGGAAACAGTCCTAAAAGCATTTTGTAGGCCAACATATGTTCTTTGATAATATTATACAGAGATTGATAAGAATATAAATGTTTCAGAAAGGTTGGAGTCATCTCCTCCTAAAACAACATAATACCCAAGGTTTCCCAGCCTCCTCCTAAGAAAAATTTTCCTTTTCTTAAGCACAAGGATCTAGTTGTTATGAAAGTGACAGGCAGTGAAATGATATTTCCTTATAGTGAGTTAAATAATTTTAAAATAGTTTAAGCTATTTCTTTAAAGCCTGCATGGCCCTTTTTGACTTTTCATAGTTCTTTTTGTAACAGTATGCTATCGATAGCTAAAAAAGCATGTTTTGTTTTATTCAACCAAAATAGTTCTAGAAACCCCTAACCTTGGACTTTTTTACCCAACTACCGCTCCCCCCCCCCAAAGATTAGTATGTCTGAAGAAATTCAGTTTGTGTACATCTGTTCCCACGGATCCCAATTTTATAAGGAAAAAAATAATAATAAAAGGACCTAGATCTCAGAATTGTTACATTAAGTTTGGAACAACTGAAAAGCTGTTCTGACACTTGAACTATCCCCCAAAAGGTATACATGTTGACATATAAATAGTCAAATTTTCTCAAGTGACACTATCAAATTACACAAAACACAATCTTTTGATCTTCTACACATTACGTCTTATTTAAAAACATAAAACCTGCCCAAGATGGCTAAAATTGTCCACTGATATAAATATAGACACAGATTAAAATATGCTAAAAACATATTAAGAGGTAGTCCACCCAATGGTAGAGTTTAAAAAGTACAGATGGGTGTTGAAAATAGCCAAGTGTCAAATCTGCTCAAGTATCGCCATTCTGGCACATGCTCACAGTCACAGCTGTTAATATATTCTCTGCATCCAAGTACAAGGTTTTCTAACACAGTTGATGAGAGAGAGCAGAGAGAGAGAAACAGTGCCCACACTCCAGGCTCCTGCCACAGAACCAGATATATTAATGACTTAACATTAAAACAAACTTATCAACATAAAGCCCTAAAAACAGTTCAATGCTTTTTACATAAGAATGCTTTGAAGCTTACTTTAAAATCACGTAATTGGTTAGAAGTAGCAAGAGTCCTAACTGATCTCTTTCACATACTGCCATTCACAAATAGTGTTGGTTTATTGTGGGGGTTCTGTTTTAATCAAAAGAACATCTAGACTCTTCAAAATGCTAACAAATCAGACCATTTCACATAATTATTGAGTGTATAAAATCAAAGATTTAAGTTATGACATAAAAATCAGATGAAACAGCACTATGAAGAAAACACAAGCACTCTTTTACACAGATTCTGTATGACCCACCCAATACATGTTACATCTTTAGTTACACAGTGCGTATAAATCAAGATGAAAGCTTAAAGAGTTAAAATGACCTTTCAAAGACCCCAGTCATTGTCTTTTTGTCAATTGATTTTCCCCATATTTCAGTGACAAACATTCCTAGTCTGCTAATGAAAAAGTGCAATTCGGTCACAAATGCATCCTTTCTGCACATATATCAACAATGATGAGGCCGGGCTACAAGACACATCCCAAAGGCAAAAACATTCTTCAAACAACTGGCAATACCTATACACAACTGTGGTTGCAGAAAACTGCCAGATAATGTTTCAAAACACCATCTGTGAGGTAGACAAACTCTGAGACCAAGCACAGCCTCTTCTGCCTGTCCTACCCAAATGATCCACCCAAATCAGCCAGCTGGAGGATCTCGATCTGCCCTGTCTTTTTTATCTGAAGACAGGCTGCTCCAAATTAGACACAAGGCAATTTAGACAGTTCTTAAGAAACAACCCTTTCCCCGGCCAGGCTTCTCCACCAGCAGAGCCTTCACTGGCTACGATCACAGAAATACTCTAGGCTCCAAAGATAATATTTTTCAGAGGAAATTGACATACACTAAATTTCCAAGACCACAACAGCGTCACTAATTCAGCAGACTTTTTCTTTTAATTAACCGTTTGCAATTATTTGCCTGATGACATCTAAAGACTGTGATTTAGAGCAACACTGGAATTCCTTGTAGTTCCAAAGCTTCCTTCACTTTCTCTGACAAAAACAGCTTTTTAAAGAGACCTCATCCCAGGATTCTGCCATATTCTGAAAACTGCCTCCACAGATGAAATTTCCAGAATAGAAGGTATAGATAATAGTCTCCAAATGCAAAACAGATACAACACTTCGCACTTGAGCTAAAACCCCTCAAATAAATTGCTTCAGCAAACGTCCACGGCTGTACTTCCTCCTCAGCCTTTCAAACACACCTCCCAAATTTTAAAAGCAAGGGCTCCACACCCTGTACCCCTATATCCAGATCTTGATAGCTCTCTTTATGCCACCTTCCAGTCACACCTCTGTCATCCCCAGCTTCTTCCTGCCCACAACAAATAGAGCACACTGTGGGACAGAAGGTATTTTCCATGCATAATAGAAAGTAAGCTTTCTTCATTGCAAAATCAGAGAGAAGGCGAAACTGGGCTAACTCACCAGGCATCCTTGAATCCAGCATACCACACGGAAAGTGGCTGTCTCCTAAAAGCCAGCGTGCTCCGGACTCCTGCCTCCTGCTCTGGAATGAGTGGCAGCAGAGAAGAGGCCATCAGAGAGGCTGGGGCGGCATCGCCTGGGGCAGGGTGCTGGGCGCGTGCGCCTGCCAGGCAGAGACAGATGGAGAGCTGACACTCCGGATTGCACTTGGAGCAGAAACGTGGAGGATGACAGGAGCACATGTGGCCTTGAACCCGGCCCTGTCTCTTCAGGCAGAACAATGACAGGGATGTGTGTGCAAAGTATCACAACCCTACCTCCCCTCATCCACTCGCCTCCAAAACACAGAAAGTGAAATGCAGAGTGATAAGCTAAATGCCGAATAATTCATTCACCACCACCCCCAGCCCATTAAAAGTTAACCCTTACTTTGCCAAAAGACAGAAACGTGGACCTGGCCCCCTACCACTGCTTACAGTGAAAGGCTTCCCTTCATGTTCTCATTTTAACAGCCATAATTGGGAACTATATTAAAAACAAACAAACAGGCACAAACCTCAAAGCTTGTTTATTCAATTGGAAATTCCATACAGTCCAAAAACATTTTTTTTTCCAGACTTGGTACACCGTGCCAGTTTATCATCCTGAACAAAGTATCAGAATCTTTCCTTTGTCAGCTCCTCAGTAGTATATGTAAAACAGAACACTTTGAAGAAGCAGAGGCAGACCACTTTTATTTTACTAGAGTGCTTTTAACCCCCTGGGATCCCTGCCTTGATATACTCCAAACATTTTCAGCTTACTTTTCCTCTACCTTGCATAGAGATCCATGGGAGATAAAAACAAAATCTTCATTGTGAAGCCTTTTCAAAAGCTGAACAATCATGTCCTCCTGATTTCTGATTTTTTGCACACCCTTAAATGTTTATCCTTCCCATGAATAACACATACCCAGCCAGGTTCAATGGACTCTTCCCTATTAAGCTTTAATGGACACCATGATATATAAAACGAGCAGCCTTTGTTAGAGTGCTTTATCTAAAGCTGGCCATTTTCTTCTCAGCAGTCCCTCTTTAGTCCTTTGTAAAACATCCTTGCCTCATCCAGAAACTCATGCCTGCCTGCCTTGCAGGCCTTTTCTAAACACACAACAATGCCAGGCACAAGGAAAACACTGTTCTCTTCTAAAATTCTTCCTCAGTTTTACACTTGCAAAGTTTTCCTAGGTCTGTGTATGCCTGTTTTAACAACAGGGCCCGTGATGAGATGGGTCCCTCAGGCCTCACCTTTACAATGTATGTACAATCCACTATAAACACAGAAAAAAGCTACTCAGGATCCTCTGACCAGCCTGCAAGCTCAATGAATGTGACAGACAGGAGCATCCCCTGTTAACTGTTCCTTCACTATCATCAGAATGTCCTGTGCTTAGTCCATACTTTATACATTTTTAGCCCTTGCCAGATTGATTTTTCCCCCTACCCACTACATCCAAAAATTTCTAAAAGCCCATCTGAAAGCAGAGGCAGTGACCCTGACTTCTACCTCCTATCCAAGAGTGCACACAACCTGTTTCAAAGGTTGAAACACCCACACACATAACACTGAATAAACTAAAAATATGTGGTCTTTGACAAACAGTGTCAATCAATAAGAACTTCTATAACCCCTAAATATTGTACCCATGAAGTGCTGCTTCATCCAGTGAACCCCTCAAAATCCATCACTGTCAGAGACAACTTGCAAAAAGACTACAATTCATAATGATTACTCTGTTCTGTCACTAATAGTATACTGCACTCTATTTATGAGACCAATCTTTTTGTTCATCTTAGTTAGATGTCACTTGTAATGAGGTTCTATGTAATGGATTTCAGTACAGTTAAGCACCAAGTTCAAACATTCTTATGACAGAAAGCTTTATAGCAGGCATGAGTGTGGTAATCAATTAAGTCCTGCTATAAGGGCCTTTATGGAATCAGCCTCTCAAATCAGATTTTCATTTTTTAAAGGGAGCATTTTTAAAAAGCCACTTAATGCTACACGTCACTTTTTTTTTTTTTTTAATACTGTACTTATGTTAAAAAGAAAACATTTTCACAGTGGGTAACCCAACCTTTCATCAATATGCACGGTGAATCACTTCTAAAATAGAAAATCATATGACAAAAATGCAATACGCTTCTAGCAAACTGGATGATATCGGTTTTAAAACTGGGTCTTAATATTGGTACACTGCAAGTCCCTAAACCACAGCTCAGAAAATTGAACTTCCATATGCTGTGTGATTATGTATCTTTTCTATGTGTAAAAAGGCTTTTTAAGCTGTTATCTGACTACAGTAATTGCCACTTTAAATTGATCCACGTCAACAAAACTTGGATCCCTGGAGATTCTCACCTAGAAGTCTGATTGCAAAAGGGCCTAACTGAATGTGTGTGCATTTGAGACTAGTTCAGCATTTTCTCGAGGAACCAGTTTCCCCCTCTCATTATTTACTCCATGGAGGCCAGAGAAGCAGCATCCCTGCTTGGCAGTTCTCCCTTAACAAGGAGACCTGGATATGTAGTTCCACACAGTGAGTTAGACAGAAATAACTTTCCTTTAATTAAAAAATGAGACAGACAGGGAGAGAGAGAGAGAAAAGAGTAGAAGGAGCCAAGTTCTCTAACATCCAAACTGTATAATAAAAACAATCAATACCATGATGAATGCATTTATGTAAGTGAATGGGGTATTCCAAATGTTTTCTCCAGCACAAAATACTGTCCTGCATCGCCCTGGAAGAAACATGCTTTTATAAAATTAAAACATATCCAAAGTAATGACAAAGAATACATTACTGACCAATTAAGTACTTCCTCAAGAGAGCCATGCCAGTTAATACAGGTCTTTTAATTAAGAACACAGACCATTTTTTAGGCAATTTTTTAAAAAGAGAATCATCTAAATCATGTCTTTCCAAGTTGGCAACTTTAGTCAACAACAAAACTCTGGGCTCCTAAAAAATGTAAACACATAAATTCACTTTTGACAATACCTTTAGATCATTCATTAGAAAAGCATTGTGGTATTGGATTACTCCAACGTATTTTTCACTCATTTCCAGAACAAAACAGTCCTGCAGTATAAATTTTTCTTTTCAAACCTGACTTACCAGCAGGGACTAGCAGCCAATTGACATCGTCTGCAGTTAATGAAAACTTTACACTGGTGAAGGGAGAATACAAGTTAAAGCTTTTCCACAGGTCTTCTCAACTTTCCTCTCTGCCTGGAGCAGGCTGTTGTGATACATTTTGACTTCACACAGTGGGTATTAAGTGAGTTAATTCAAAGGAGCTGAAACCTCATTGATCCTAATTGAAAGCAATACACCCAACCAAATACTTTCCTACCCCATCTGCTCTGGCCTGCCACCAGCTATTCAATACAAGAGAATTAATAGTTTCAGATATTCTAACCTACCCAATAAAGGCACTCATTTAAGCAGGGCTGCGTTAACAAAGTGAAAAAACAAAGGCAAAATGGGTTCAAATGGAGCATTTTACTCCTAGTTGGCTTTAACAAAGCTGAATAAGGCTTATTCTGACTTTTTATGTGCAAGACTTGATAAACTGAATGAGAAGGCACTCAATGATCAGCCAAGGAGCATTGATGAATGGTCATTAAGACCCCCCTGCTCTTAGGGGAGACCCTTCCACAAAGTGGCACACCAGCTTGAAAGGGCAGACTCACTAATATCCAGATTTCTCCGCTTGCTTGTTCCACTTTCAATTTCAGACCACTGGCCACCAAATGAGGCTGACATATTGGAAAATAATGTTTTATGGGCGAGTGGTAAAAAATAAAATGGAGGCATTAGCTCTGCTTTCAAATTCAAATCTGCTAGTTTTGTCAGACCCCAAAGGTTCTGATTTTCCACCCAGCTGGAAGCTATTAGTGCTTTCTAAAGGCATCCCACTGACAGGGCAAACCTACCTAATGTGTGCGCTGTTGGGCTAAGGGGGATGGACCTGTCTTTTGGATGATTTCCTAACTTCTCATCACTTTGACAGTCAATTAAATAGATACAACACCTAATAAAAATGTACATTAATTTGTTTCTGCCACTGATAGACATCTGAAACTGTATTAAATAAAAGTCATAATAGACTGTCTCTTGACAAAGATAAATTCAATTAAACTCTGCAAAACAAAACAATAATAAATAAATGTTTATTATTTTCTTTAGGCTACGATGTAAGACAAGGCCAACCACAAAGAAATGAATGGGATAGAGAAGAAAAAGTGAAGTTTTAAAGGTTTTTGAAGTATTCCATCAAGGTAAGAGGTTATCTGTCATTTTAATTCCTCTATGTAAATGGCTGCTGTAACAACTAGATGCATTCATGCTATTTCCTTCGAATATTTCCTGGGGGAAATGATTGGCAAGCATCTGCACCTCCTCAACTTTCAACTGGCCCACAGAAAAGCTCAAAAGAACTCTGCTTAGAGGACAAAAGAACTGGAGACTTGATTGCCATCTTAAGAATCTGAAGAGTGTATAAACATCGTAGGGTCAAAGGGTTATTTAGGACGGTCCAAGAGGACCTAAGTGCTAGCAATAAGATGGAAGCAAGCAAAAGAAAATATGCTGGAGGAAGTCTGTCTTAATAGGTGATTATTCAGAAATTCCAGAGCCAGAAAAGCTTCACTTGCAACTACAAGGACAAAGCCCCAGGCCACACAGTCGCCCATGGAGAACACGCTGCACGGTCTGCCTAGAAATCCTAACCCACCTGGGCAAGTGGTAGCCCACGAGCTGGAAATCACAAGCCCTAGCCTTCACCCATGACTTATGTCAAACTTGGGGACTCGGGTCACTTTGATTTTTCCATCTCCATTAGTTAAAGTGAGTTAGTCGTGAGATATACAACTACAATTTGAAGGTTCCAATCTTAAAATATTTTAAATAATGACTACCTTAACAAAGTCACTATGATATTCTTTTTCCATCTTCAATGTCTACAGAAAGCTAGTTATATCATTCCAACACTTTTTTAAGCAATGTATTTGATTTTTAACTCTGGTTGAAGTATAATGTTCTCAACAAATGAATAAAAGGATGTGTATTAGTGTTTTTAAGTATGCAAGGTGCTTGTATGTATATTTGTGCAAAGTAAAAGCTGTTTAACATAAAATACCACTTGCTGAAAATAAACAAAGTCTATATCTATAATTATCCTTCATCTTTTCCCCCATAACAAAACTGAGATATATTTGTAATTATTATGAATTGTTTCTGACAATGACTATGCCTTTAAAAATCACAATATACTGTATCTCTTTTCCACCAACAATTCTGGATGTTCAATACCTAACATTAAAAAAAAAATCTGAAATGCTGTAATAGCTTTAACATTTCATTGAATGTTAAATACAAACTTTAAACCTACTAACACAGTTATACGTAGGTTCCTCCACAGGCATTAACAAGAGGTTAAGTTATTTTAAAGTTAAACACTGTCTTACTACTCCAGAAGGCTGAACGCTAGCTGTATTCACTCTTGTCCTTTCAAATAAAAGCATTTTCCCATAAAAACAATCAATCTTAAAAACTAAACCCTTGCCATGTATATCTGCAAGTAAGTTATCACTTATAATGTCCTCATATTTTGCATAACTACAAAAATCACTCAGATAATGCAGAAGACACATTGTCTATCCATCTCTTACTCATTTGACAAGGACTGTAATACTATATGGAAAACCTTTGTTTCAATGTCACCACCTCCTCATCTTGACGAATGGCGAGTTGGTTTTGTTAAAACGCAAGGGTGATGGCGTATGCTCCAGTGAACTTCCCTTCCTCTCAGCACCAGAGACAAAACCTGCAGCTCTGCTCTGTGCATGCAGCCATCTGGACAGCTTTCCCTCAAAGCCCAGCCCACACCACACTGCAGGCAAAATCCGAGGGCTTGAGAGCTCTGTGGGGCTATTCATGACATACCAATTTCACATTTTCTGCTTGTATGCTTGCAACAATAAATGCTAATGAGGACTATGAATGACAATTTTAAAGACAATAAAAAGGTCTCCAAATCCCTTGCATATGGAGACACTGTTTTCAAAACTTCACCTTCTGTTACAGAGCTGTTAAAGACTAAAGGGGAAAAAAAGAATAACCTAAGGAAAACAATAAGATGATCAAAGCACATCTGAATCCTTAAGACTTCCAGAGAAAGCAATCTGTGCAAGCCCAGCAAACAACACATCTTCCCACCCCTATGAAAAGCCCTATGAATGCATGAGGTACCTTTAATCTCTGCTACCTTACATGCAGCTTAATGAAAGCGATTTTTGGGAAACATTGATTTTTGGGGGATCCTGGGAATTCTAAGGACAGCATTTGTCCAAAAACAATGATCATCATCATCATACTTCAGCATAGTTAATATTCCCAATATCTTTAAACAAATGCAAACTGGTTCTCTGATAACATCTATATTTTAAAATAATATAATAGTTCTGGGTGGTGAAATTATATATGATGTTTATTCTCTTTTGTGTGTGTACCTTCCAAATCTTCTAAAATGAACATATATTACATCTTGAACCAAGAAAACAATAAATATTACTTTAATTGCAATGAAACAACTGAACAAAGTACATATAAATGTTATGACCTAGATAGAAACTATGCTATTTTATACAGCAATAAAAACAAAAGATTCGTGTTTCCAGAGTTTAGAAAATTGGCTGAGGAGTATTCTTTTCATTAACAAGTATTAAGACACTTTCAACAAAATCCACCAGGTGGAGCAAATACACAGCAATAAAAAAAAAAACCCCAGCATTTCTCTCCCGCATAGCCACCTTTCATAGAACTTTTATCTCTAACCAACTCTCAACTTCCATCTATCCACATTGCAAATTATCAAAATCTATGCACACACACTAATTTGTTACATTTATAAACAATTCAAACTTACTCAAAAATAACTGTTAGCTATCGTGAATTCTATCATAAATTTTCATTACCAAATTGCTTTGTTTGAATAATACTCAGCATAATATATTTGTGTGTAAACCAATGTAAATTTTTAAATTAATATTTTTCTATGATCAGGCAAAACAGAATTTAATCGTCTATATTCTGAAATGCACTATAGAATGTTTAGAGCCTATAAATCTCAGGTCATTTCTCTTCCCCTGCATGTAAATTTCAATTTTTACCTCAACTTATTAAAATTATGCTTAATTTTATATACCAACGTGTTATTAAAATTTGGGGATACTATGCCATTTTTACTAACTATATGGAAACGTCCTTTTTAAAATTACTGTTGGGAAACTGACACAAGTCCACAATTACTAATATGGTGTTTCCCCCACTCTTTTCCCTCCCAGTCTCTTTCACAGACTTTTTTTCTTGCATTTCACCCCACAGTTATTGAGTACACTCAGCACAAGGTGCCAAACCAATTTTTTCTTGTTCACATTCTGCTCTTTAATTCCTGACACCACCTGTAAGCCACCACTCTCCCCGTCCACTTTTCAAAGTCTTCCAAGTTTTTCTGCTGCCAAAGCTTAATGCTGCAAATGGTGCTAATGTTACCTGCATTTAAGAAAGCTCCAGTTGGACAGAACTACCAAAAACCTGGAGCTTGAAAAAAGGGAACCAAGAGTCTGTCAGTGCAGGGGAACACTAGTTGGTAATGTTGACTGCAGCTTAATATGTATTTATGTTTCCTTTTTTCATATTTGTACTGATGTTGAAAAGAGAAATGCTCTGAAATAAATGCAGCAGGCTGATACATAAATAAACATGCGCATGCCTGAGGATACGCATATCACTTATGGCAGAGCTACTTACACTGATGCAGAATAGGTCGTGACGATGCCAACTCCATCATGAGGCGCACCAGGCTAATCCAATTATTTAAATGATTATATGCTTTTTACTGGAGTGGTACACAAATATATAAAATATTGACATTACTTCCATAAGTGTAATATGAAAAAGAAGCTTTTAGAATAATTCCTACCAAACTCTTTCCTGCAAAGCCCAATCTCTTTATTCTTTGCCTAGGACGGAATCAATTCCCTGGAGTTAAACTTGTGTACTGTACAAAGTTATATGCTGCACTCTTTACATGCCCATAACTCCTATTACCATTAATGCAAGGCACACACATGCATCGAAAGGGTAAATGTCCTTCAGTCTGCATGACAGAATCCTAATGAAGTAGTTGGAAAAACCAAGTCAATGCACATGTAGTCACACAGTCCCCTCCCTCTGCAGGAAACAGCACCACCACCTCTGCTCCCCCACCACTGCAAAGACATGTCATCAGCCCACAGTGTGGATAAAGAATCCACTGGGTTTCCTCTTGGTTAGATGATACCTTGTTACGTTCAGGGGCTCTCATGGATGGTTCCATCTCCAAGCATTTCTCAGGATATTTATCCCATGTAAACACTAAACTGCTCACACTTTGCTGTCCAAATATCATTTATCACCACCGCCAGTTTGATCAAAAGGTGTATGGCCCTTCCCATAGCAAATGTAAAAGACAATATTCAGATTTCAAGGAACGGGAAAAAAATCCAACCTTAAAAGTTCTATCACTTTTCTTTAACAATGGACTATGCTATTTTCATGGACGGATTAAGACTCCAAAACTGCCTCACAAAAACGATCTCTGAAAGACTAGCTCCATACTGAACTACTAGTGAGTCTGACTCAGAAACAGCAACACACCCAGGACAGAATAGAAAGGAACTATGAAAGTAAGAACCAATAAATGCAGGCCAGTCCTCCATTTGTTAATGTCTGCGGCTGTTGCAAGAGATTGCTTCACAGCAAGGCCTCAAGTGTATTTTGAGAGAGCCAAATTTTTAAATCTTTTTTAAAAAAATCAAGCGAATCTGTCATTCTAGTCCAGGAGAGTGCAGGGGACACAGCATTGGCAGGAACCTCAAATTCCTGACCAAACCCTCTTCCACACAATGCCTTCTGAAAGAAAGGAACCCAGGGCTTGAGCCAGTCTGACGCTGGCGGACGGACAGGGCTGGCCTTGCAGGATGTCAGAGCGCCAGGCGGCTGGGAGAGATACTGGGTTTTCACACACTCCCAGCCTGACTGTTTTGCTCTTCAGGTAATTAAACAAGGAAGCAGGGCTGCTGGGTATGAGCCTGACCCTGAAGCTGCGGCTCCATGGTTCTGCATATCAACTTCCGCAAGAACTGCCCGGAGCATCAACACAGCATTCTCCTCTCCCTCTCTCTCATTTCCTTCTCCACCTCTTCCTACAGCTGACCCAGAAACAAATCCTGCTTACAAAAACATCCACACGCAGGTCTGAATTTATTTGAAATAAAAATCTCTGTGCTATTCCTGGCCATAATCCTCCACATTTTATAAAGCAAAAAACCCACCTCAATGGCAAAACCTTCATAAATATTCATATATAACAAATCCATGTAAAACACTAGTGTCTCAATCAAGATGAGTTGGTCAAATAATTTTTTCACATGTGCTTGACCAAAGTATGGATCTTCAAAGTTGAAAAAGCTTCCCGAGAAATGATTTCGACAGTCCAGTTTACCAATTAAATATTTGTTGCCTTGCATAATTAATGCTGATATTTTACATTTTGATAATAGTCATTATAGTCAACTAGCTAAGATCTGTGTTCTGGTTTACTACATTTCATCAAAAATATTATTGAAACAAAACTCTAAAATATGAGTACTTGTGTACAAAGTCAACCTTAAAACTCAGGAATATCAAAAATATCCTTTAAAAGATAAAAAGGTGGTATATTTATATATGTATAAATATTAAGCAATGATTAGAATCATATAAATAATACATTCCTCCTTCATCTGAAAATCCATAGAGTAAAATATTGGCTGAAAGAGACAGAGACCTAAAGAGAGGAGAATACAAAAGCATGCCTGCTTGTCTGTGTTCAACACAAAGAGCATTAAATGAAAACAACTGGCATGCTGCCAAATTCCTATAGAGGCAAAGAGATTCAAATAAATTGATTTCACGCATCACACTGACCTGGGATCAGTGTGCAGTGCTACAATAAGCTCAATGCTCCATGTGGGGTAAAGCCCATTAATGCTATCAGACCCCACAAACATGCCCAAGAAAAACTAAAAATAAAAGCAGACACTCTAAAAACAGCAATTTCACTTAAGAAAATAACTCTTCCTCTTTTCCTACCAAAAATACATTTAAAGGTACACAGCACCATCTCTATGTTAATGTTTTAAAAATAATCCTTTTTCAAAATACAAATGTGGATTTCTGGAACAACATGTAAAAACTGGTATGACCTAAATATCACAGTCCGTGCTATGCATAACTGTAAGCACACACCACTTTGCAACAGAAGTTTCTTGTCTATTTTCCTCCCATGCTATTTTCTCTTGCATCTTTTAGAAAACCAGTGGTTCTTTTTTTTTTCCTTTTAATATGACAAATATTAGACCCTTCTTACAATTTTTCCTAATGGCTTATAAGAGCAAGTTCCTCAAGCCAGACACCACTCCTAGTCCCAAATTTATCTGGGCCTCACAATAACACACATTTCAGGAGAACAGCTCCAAAGAGCATTCTAGAGGACCAAGCATTTTGGGTATGCTTTAGAACACCAGGGGGCAAACATACCACTGTTCTGCTTTTACCTGCTTCCACCCAAGCTGGTTGCATGCCCCCTCCCTCTCATTTATCCCCTAGTCCAGAGTCAGTGCTCTATCAACCTAACAGAGGCAGGCAGTCCTATCTCAGAGGCCACCCCTTCTGCCACCTGCTTCAAATTTGCCACACAGACCAGACTCTCCAGCGCCACCTCGGGCCATTCTCACTCACAGAGCCAACTGTTCAGCTTCTGTTAGTCCTTAGCTTTTTTTGCTTCCAAATGACAACTCCAAAACTCTAAAAACACAATGGAGTTGAGTTATTTGTAAATTTAAAGCATGTGATTTCTGTTTCTCTCAACTTCATGGTCAACTTGAATCTAAATCTTTTATTTCTATACACACATTCTTATTACAAAAGAAGAAGAAACCAGGAGTAAATTTTTTAAGGCCACATGGAAAATAAAAAAATCTCAGCAGTTACAATAGGCCAACACGAATGTGTATTCTCTTAAGTATATACATACATATCACATATGCAAGAAAGAAAGGGAGGAAAAAAGAAGAAATCTAACAATCTAACAGTGTTTCTGACACACGATGCTGAGGATCCAGTATTTGCTTATTATAACAAATACAAATAAATGCCTTAAGCTACATTAAGATGTTATGTCTTTGCCATGCATTTTGGCTCTTCCATGTTACCATGGTTCATCACCAGGGGGTCACAGATCTATTCCATATGATGACAACAGGATGGGTATGGATAAAGATAATAACTATACATATTTTTTATGCTCAAGTTTCAAAATCCAATATCCTTTCCAATTTTTAATCTGCATATTACATATTTTTATCATATTAATGTCAACCGCCCCCCCCCCCCAGAGATAAATTAGGAAGGAAACAAAGAATTACATATAGTTTGGAAACAGATACTTTATCTGACATAAGATGATGAGAAAACAATTCAGAAGCAGAGTTAGTGGTTTTGGTGATTTTTATTAGTCTGTTTCCTTTAAGATAAGATATTGCTAGCATTCTTTTTCTATATGTAAGACCTTCAGAAATCTAATCAACCAAGATTTGAGTTCTTAAAACAAACTTTAGTCATCGTAGGTAAAGTAAGAAGATAGAAGCAGAGATGGGAAATGTCTCAATTGCTTAATACAAGTGAACTCCTTCCTTGCCTTCTCTTATATATTAATGGCTCTCACCAACTATAGCAGAAGATCATCATCACATGAAGAGGAGGAATGAAAGGAAGCAATATACAGATACAGAATCCAAATCATGATTAAGGCTTCCCCAAAGTAATATACTACTCTACAGGGAATTATTTCATTTTCTCTGGTCTTAAAAAAAAAAAAAAAAAAGAAAGAAAGGAAGGAAGAAAACGCTCATTTGCCAACACCTTCCTGGGAACTTTAAAAACAAGCCAATAAGTATCTGTGAGAATGGCCACAGTAGTGATTGTGGGGTGGATGCCAGCAGTGATGTTTCCAGAACAATGGCCAGAGAGGGTAAATATTTTGCCACCTCTCTTGCTATATCGTCAGGTAGTCAGTCACAGAACTTCAAATCCCAATTACCAGAGTGCCAACTGGTATCACACAACATTTGTGTTGACTCACAACTTTTTCTTAGCAGTTTACCCTTATTCATTGGTGCTTCCATACAGTCCACTATCTGTTAAACCTGAAGCAGGAGACATCGGCTCTCTGAACCCATAATTCAGAGCTTCTCTGAATTTTCAGATGTTGTAGACTTTAAGAAGTCATTTGCCAAATGGCAATGCTTCGTTTATATTTGCTTTTTTCCTGAAGTTAGATATCACTTTTTTAAAACATGTCTACGGATATGAATTCTGCTTAGAAAGTAACATTTGCCTAAAAATTTTTTTTAAATCAAAATCAACCACAAGAAATAATAATTGAAAAACACGTTTTTGCCTGTTTAGTCAACAAACTGTTTCAGAAAACACCATCTCCTTGCTACAATAAACACAGAAATCATGGCATAGCGTTTACTCTTTAACTCCAAGTATTGCTCAGCTTATAACAGATGTATCAAGAAACATGGCAAGGAGCACTGCAACAAGAAAAGGGTGAAAATAATCGGTATTTGATCATTTGATATCTTCAGACCCAAAGCTATAGAGTAGGGTTCCCACCGCCAATCCCCTCACCCAAAGATTTCAAAGACAAATGTTTAAAACATACAATACAAACGTTTTATCAACAAGCACTAGAATAAGGGGGAAGAAAAGAAAATCTTCACAATTATTATTGGAAAGATAATTGATTTTCTGGTATGTAAGTAAATTGCAAAATCAAAATATTTGTCTGTTCCTTACCTTGACAATATTCAAAGTTCCCTTTTTTCCGGCAGTCACCTATTACTAAACTCAGTGCTCTCCAAGTGTTTCTTTTGACAGATATCATTCTCCACCAATCGCTCTGCTAACTTCCTCTCTCCTTTTCTGACTGGGACAGAGATTATGTTCACCAGCCCAGAGATCAATCTTTTCTATTGACAACAACAAAGGGAAAAAAAATGCATATATCACAACCAGGCTGAGGTATCATACCCACCTACTTACATAATACAGGCCAGTTTTATTTTGTTTTATAAAACAGACACAAACTCTTCTAAATTTTAGAAGAATCCAAGACAATCCCCATTGTCTAAGTTCCTAAAGTGAGATGCTCTGACAGGCTTGTCATTTTTCCAGTCATCTGACTCAAAGCTGGACACATTCTGAATCTTTTGTTAAATTGGTTTTAAAGTATACATATACCAATACTTTAAGAGAATGTGTTAGATTTTACCTGTTTCAGAAAAGTTAAATACTCTTTTAGATATAATGGTTTCTTTAGAAAACACTTTAGACATCACATTTTTATTTTATGAAATTTTACATGTAAGTTAATTCTGTTCCAAAACAAGTGGCATCTACATTGTTCTACTATCATGAAATTTCAATATAGCCATTATTAGCCACCATAGTTTAAAACAACTAATGACACTAAAGAATAATCTTTATGTAATTAAGTCGTTTCAAAATACCAGTAAAAACAATTATTGGTGGATTAGTTTACAAAATCAATAAACTTCTGCTTTCTTTTCTTTTTTCTAAAGCAACCTAAATTTTCTCATTTTTTCCCTGTTAGATTTGGCAGGTTTAGAATTTGCTCATTCATCCATTCACAAATATTTATTGAATGTCTACTACTCACCTATTACTATTAATATGACTACTACTAACACCACTACTATGAATAGAAAAAGCATCACTATTTAATTCTTAAAATCTCTGAAATACAAGGGTCCAATTCAATCTCATATACATAAGGCAGGAACTCAATAAATGCAAAGGAATAAAGATTTCTAACTATACAAAAGTTCGTCAAAAAGCATTGAAACGGCTGTTATTATTAAGACCAAATTACATCCTAGGAATTAAAATTGGTGAACATACTCAAATGTACAGAAAACAGATTCTATTAAAAAATTAATGTCCTTTATATGCCACATCAGTTGTTTCTTGTTGTTCTTAAGGTAAAAAATAAATAAGTACTGATTAAGAAAAATACAATACTAGATATTTCTTAGCTGCAAATTGCCTTGAAGCTCACCAAAGATCATTAAAGATAATCAGTAGAAACTTGGAAATGGTTTGCTCTAAAACTTAAAGTTGTATTAAATGATAAAGTAAAATAATTCAATACAAAAATAACCAAGATGCATAGATACATATAAACTTAAAGTTGTATTAAATGATAAAGTAAAATAATTCAATACAAAAATACCTAAGTACTGACATACTACAGTGGAGGAGGGGCACACAGGGGCAGACTGGAAGTAAATACATTAGATGTTAAATATTATTTCTGGAAGATGGAAATATGGGTAATTTTCTACACAATTCTGTTATTGCCAATGATTCTATACCAAGGTAAAAACATTGTGTAAATAGAGGCTAACCAAATATGATATTGGGGAAAAAAGAAAAGAGATACTTTTCTTAGATGTAATCATGATCTATGATAATATTTTGTGCGTCAGCAACCATCAACAAAAGACACAAGAGAGCCAGACAGAAGTGAATCGTGCCCTGTGTGGGCCATAGTTACAATCTCCACTGCACACATGAAGCAGGCAAGTGCACATAAATCCTCCAGGGTCTATGTCTACTCCCTGCTCTCATGGCTGCTAAATACCAGACTAATTTCTGGGCTCATTAACAAAAGTTGTGCAGTGAATTTTTGTTTTGAGGCACATAAAACGACCCTATGGATAAACTTCCTTTAAAAGAAAAATTTCTCAATTAGAGATGATCCCACAATATAGAATATAGTATTTCAGCTTGTGGTTATCTATTTTAATCAGAGTACTGTGCAGTGAATAAAGAAACATTGGCAGGAAGATAGTGTCACAATATATTTTACATGAACCTATTTATAAATTCTTAAATGTTAACACAGCATACGAATACATATTCAAACAACATACAAGGTAAACCGAAAAGCACCCATATAAATTTTTCCCCAGTATTTTTGATATGAAACAATATATCATAATCAAGAGGATAAAATCAAAAAATGAGCTAATCTTTAGATTTTTCAAAATAATGACTTTGGAGCATCATGCTTATGCTTCATACATCCAGCACATTACATGACCTTCCAATGTGAAATAATAGAATAGGTAATGATAATGAGCCCTATGAAATACATGTTCAGAGATTTCTATTAGTTATTCTATACGAAAGTCTGTATCACATGCAAATGATAACAAATTTTCTCTACCTTTAATAACTGCTTTGTTGGGATCCTCGGCCCTCAAATTTGTAAGACCTCATTAGGAGGGGAACATACTGAGAAAAGTTTAAAAGCTAAGCTCCACCAAGAGCAGAATGCCTCAAACAATTTGTACTTCTACAAGAGTGTTATTAAAAAGGCTCAACATGTTGTATTACCATGGAAATTGTGGAAAACATACATTCCCAAACAAATATTACTTTTTCTCAATGGTATGAAGTAATGAAAACCACATGTGTAAATCTGCGATCCGTGCAGTAGTTCAAGCTGCAGCTAATAGAAAATACAGAAAGTGAACTCTGCTATATAAAGGATTCTTGTTACAGAAATATAATGTGAAAACCAGATGCAGACAGAAAACCTTAATCACAGATGGGAATGTAATCACTGGCATACAGAATACTTTTTTGATCAATCTTAACCATATGCGCAATGTATTTACTTTCTAAGGAATGCAATAACTTGAGAGAACCTTCTATTTGAATTCAGTTAACCTCATATTTATAATGCTTTTATCTTACTCCTCCATCCCTTCAATGTGTACACTGAGCCAAGGTTTTAAAAGGAAGAGTTGCTGGCCTTGGCAAATCATTCTTGTATCAGTTTATCTTTCAAAAATTTAATAGGATGTAAAGACTACACACATCACAATCAACCTCTAAAGAGATCAAGTGCAGCTCCCCATTACTGTATTCTCAATCACTGCCAGGAATCCTCTCACTGCCTAAACACAGTGCCCTAGAGAATCCTATCAACATTTGGGCATTTTTTTCCTTTAGTAAATACTATATAGTTATTTAAAAAATGAGCATTTAATCACACCTCGTTTTATCTATCAACCTGGGTTAATCAAACCTTACCTCTAACTTTTCTCTTTCCCTTCCTAAAAACATTTTTTAGCATAAAGGATGTTCCTTTACATTAACAAAAATACAGTTCATTTTCTGGTTCCAAGGAAAATTACCACAAAAGGAACCTATTATATAATATCATATTGGAAAACGTGACCTTGGTCACATGTAAGTACCGTCCCTGGCACTGGATTATGTATCTTACCTTTGTCAAAGCTTCAGCATGTCCATTTATTTGTAGGCAGTCCTCCTGTACCTGTCTCCCTGATCTGAAGTAGTCAACACAGCAGCGCCCATGCCTCATTTCTTGACTACGCAACTTCCAACAGGAAGCGACTGGGACACTGTGTTATTTGGGTGTCTCTCCGTGTAGGCCACGTGAACATTTAAACGTTATCACCCTACTCTAACAAGCTTCCTTAAGCTTCCATGATGTACACTCATCCAGATTCTCCTTCTGTATTCTACCTACTCATCTCCTGGATACACACACAGAAGCACACAGTCCTTCTGTCCTAGCCTTACATTCGAGACCCTGCATAACTTAGCACTAATACACAGTGCTCAGCCTCCACTCTGAACACGGGCTTACAGAGTGCAGCTCTTTGCTGGCAAAACTCCCCAATGGGATGCTTCATCTCATGCGTATGACTTCACTGATCAACCTCTGAACTCTTCCCATGGACTGTTGCATGGCCAGCTCCTTCTCAACCCTCAGGTTGCAGTTTAAGAATCACCTCAGAGATGTTATTTCCAACCATCCAAAAGAAAGTCTCACCACTACCACCCCTATCATTCTAATACTGTTTCTTAATAGCCTTCAATTAATCTTAGTAGCTTCTTTATTATCTTTCGCCCTCTCCCACCCTTAAACTGTAAGCTCTATGAGAACAGGGGTCTCGTCCATGTTGCTTATTACTCTACCTTGCACACTTGAAAGTCTACTCAGTACACAGCAGTAGCCCAAATAAAAACAAGTGAGTCCCAACTAATGAAGTGCCACAAAGGCACAATTTCACACACTTTTCCCTAGCTACTCCTGGATTGACGGTCTTTTTCTCTTATTTGTAATAGCACTTTTGTCTATATCAGGCAAGTACCCCAGTCCCAGAGGTGCGTACAGACATAAGGCAGTATGAAAATCACCCAGAGCATCCTCCCTCCCAACCCCAAGCAGCAGGATACTGTGACTGAGAACCACAGCATTAGTCCATACACTCTTTAGGGTGTAAATGCACTCTAGCAGTTTCTATGTATAGACTTATCTCCCCATTGAGTCTGTCAGCTATTGTAGTAAAGAATTTCCATCTTATTCTCTTTATAGCTTTGGGCCCTACACTGATGAACTATACTCGTTCCATTGGCAGAGCCACAAGGACAGGGTGAATTTATCCAATAATGCTCATATCCAGTGCCTGGCACAGTGTCTGGGACACTGAAGGTGTTCACTCAACACTGGCAGAGTAAGTAGGGAATAAATAATATCAAATATTATCTGATCCTTTTTCAACCCCCTTTCTCTTATGATAAGGCATTATTTCAGAATCCTACAAATGTTATTTTTAAAGAAAAAATTAATCAGAAGGCAGATGACCAATAATACAGTGTGCTTAATGAGTTATTAATAATAAACCAGCCAATTTTAAATGGTGAAATCTCTCAAATATCTTCTGTTATAGTTTTCAAGAAATAAAGCATTGTAAAATGTGGCCTGCATGCACTAACCATTTAGAAGCTCCTATGCACATACTCTGGCTGGACTGGAATCTCAGCTCCTATCCCTACTTACAGCTATTTGACCTCAGAAAAGTCACTTGACCTCCATAAGCTTCAGATTCAAATATCTGAAGCAGAATAATAATACCTAACTTAACAGGATGATGTGAAGAGATAATAAAGTGTCTATCTTAGTGCTCCTAGGGCTAGTATAATTTTAGCCAGTGCACTCAGCTGTTATCATTTGATACTAGAAAGGAGGTAGTACCTATCTTAATATTATGGTTCAAAGTATTAAAATAAAATCAAAGGTCACTATACTCAAAAATAACCTAGTACAATCATCATCTTTTTTCTTTCTGCAAGTCATTTCTGTACCATTAGCAATAAAAGTAAAAAATAAAGTAACTAGAATCAGTCAACAAGACCAAAATATGCATAAGTAAACTGAAGATTCTAATGCAGTGGTTCTTAACCTGTGGGTCGCGACCCACAAGAACTGTATTAAAGGGCCGCAGCACTAGGAAGGGTGAGAACCACTGTTCTAATCCATTTTCAAGTCACAAAAAAAAAAAAAAAAAAAAAAAAACTCTTCTACAATTTTTTTTTTCTTATCTAATTTCATCTGGGAAAGACTCTCTGGGGAATAAGAGAAGAAAAAACTAATCATTTCCAGACTCTCGTTTCTCCAAATAAAGGCATCTGTTTCAAGCCGGCAACTTCCACGGGAAAGAAAAATGGGACTTCAGAAGTATCTACATTCACGACTGATGGTCACGTATCTCAACAGGTTACTACAACCATCCAGCTACACATGGTCTGCTTGCTGCTGCTCCTTGCAGCTGATCTCACTCTCTCTCTTTTCCCTCCTTTCCTTGGTCTCTATCTCTCAGAAACTTTCAAACTTGTGGTGTCTTTGTACACTAGATGGAAACTTTTCCTAAAGGCAGTGAAAGTCTTGATAGCTTTCCATTTTTACTTTAGTACAATTCCCACCAGAAGTCTGTGTGGCTGGCCCTGTTCATGGGGGAAATTCCTAGGTGCTGGGATTTGAAAACAAAGCCTTGAAGTAAGAAAATCTAGGTTCAGACCTTGCCCTGTCACTGGTGCAGGGTCATCTTGGGCAAGTAAGTAGATCCCTAGGAGTGACTTAGAAAATGAGCTCACTCCCAAATCACTATTAAATGAGACAACATGTAAACCTCACTTCATAAAGGCCTCCAAGATGCCTCCTCCCCACACATATCTCTTTGAAATTGTTCAGTTACTTGCATTAACAACCTGAAGACTCATCAGCTACAAAGGTGCATACAGAGTGGTAGAATGGACAATGGAGACTCAGGAGGGCAAGGATGGGAGGGGGATGAGAGAAGAAAAACTACTTACCAGGGGTAATGTACACTATTCAGGTGACAACTACACTGTGAACTCACCATACAATTCATCCGTGCAACCAAAAACCACTTATACCCCCAAATCTATTAAAATATAAAAAGGTAAGAAAAAAAGGAAGGAAGGGAAGAAGGGAGGAAGAGAGGGGAAAGAAAGGAAGGACCAAAGGAAGGAGCAAGCCAAGGAATGAGCTAAAGGCTGCACTTCTGAAATTATGTCTTCAAATGGAAATGCTACCTGAAGGATAAACAGGGAGACTCTCCACTCAATTTCTGCTTTCTAAGCCACGGAATCTTAGGCTGAGATGTACCTGTCCCACTGTGCAGTATATCTCTGGTTTTGAGGCTGGTCCATCAGCATCACAGCAATTGGATGTCAAAGAAAAGACAAAACTAGCTGGGGAGAGGAGGTACAGTGGTGAGTAGGGTATTAGAGGGGAGGTTCTCAGTCTGGGGATCTACCCAGAAAACCCACACCGGCAAACAAAGAAGGAAGAGAGCTTCCAGCAAGGATCAGCTGGGAGGGAGAAGCTGGAAGCCGCTAGAAGGTTTTTAGCCTTATTTGGATTCCTGACCAAATGAGCAGTTATATCTCATACAAATGTCATGTACACAAAATTCTACTTTCAAGTTCAGGGATCTCATGCTTCCTAAAAGCCCATTTATGAACCTCCATGTAAGAAAACAAAAGCAGTTAAGATCTGCATTATGAAGACAGCTTGACCACTTCATGGTTTGCTTAAAGTTGATCTTGTACATGGGATGTTTTGTGTTAGGCAGGGGAGATACAGTTTTGCCTTATTGCATTTTTTTTATATTTTTGTTTTTGTTCATCTTGAAATTTACAAGTCAAAATTTGACAGCAACAAATTATGTATCCTATGATAAGAGAAAACAAGGAAAGAAGACCCAGGTGGGAAGAGGTTGGGAAAGAAATAACATGTTGGAATCAAAAATTTCATTTTAGACTTAGCAATGAAATTTTTCAGGAAAATTTTAAATAAATAACTGGAGTTCAAGGAAAAAGCTTTCAAATATTTTTTAAAAGCATCAAAAAGTACCCCAACTGTCCAGGCACAGATTAGTGGCCTATGCCTGTAATCTTAGCACACTGAGAGTCCAAGGCAGTTGGATTGCTTGAGCTCAGGATTTGGAGATCAGCCTGAACAAGAGCGAGACTCTGTCTCTCCTAAAAACAGAAAAAAAAATACCTGGATGTTGTGGAAGGTGCCTATAGTCCCAGCTACTCAGGAGGCTGAGGCAGGAGGATTGCTGGAACAGGAGTTTGAGGTTGCTGTGAGCTAGGCTGATGCCACAGTACTCTAGCCTGGACAAAAGAGTGAAACTCTGTCATACCAAAAAAAAAAAAAAAAAAAAAAAAAGTTCTCCAACTGTTCTAGACTTCTACTTTCAAGGAGCTTACAAACTAGTAGAGAAGTCTGAATCACAAGGATGACAGCAAAGTTGGTTGTGATAAACTTTATCTTTGGGGAAGGGAAGTCATGAAGGCTTCAGAGAGGCAAGTTTCCCCAGGGGCTTAGGAGAAGGCAAAGTGGACCAGGCTTGGCTTCCCTGTGGAAAGAGCCTAGGAGCCTAGACATGATGCAACCCACAATCTCAGAGGAGGCTGAGAGAGAAAGGTCTAGGGAAGGTCTGGCAAAACAGGGGTACTGTCTGTCTTGAACATCTTCATATCCCCCAAGGTCAAACAGGGCTAGACTCTCCATTAAGTATGCACTAAATGAAGGAACAGACAGACAGAGGAGAGATGCAGGCGTCCTCAAACTTTTTAAACAGGGGGCCAGTTCACTGTCCCTCAGACTGTTGGAGGGCCAGACTATAGTTTAAAAAAAAACCATGAACAAATTCCTAAGCACACTGCACATATCTTATTTTGAAGTAAAAAAAACAAAACGGGAACAAATACAATCACACTGTCTCATGTGGCCCGTGGGCCACAGTTTGAGGACCCCTGCTAGGGGTTTTATAGAAGAAAGTGGTGAACAGTTGCAGGGCAGCTGAGTCAGAGGCTATGAAGCAAGCCTTTACTGAAAGATGTGCTTCACATAGTCCATCCTGTGTCATCCTCACAACAAACCTATAAGGTCGTATCAGTATAATCTGGATGGAAGTATTTCTAGATGAAGAAGGGCAGCAAAAGAAGATTACATAAATACTAAAGCACTTGGGAGTTACATCTCTTCACCACTGCACTCGACTGCTTTCTAGCAAAGAAGACAGCAGCTTCACTTTCCCCAGAAGAGTAAAATCCCAGATCAGTTGACCCGAAGCTGACACTGCAATCTGTAACTTCACAGTGGGTATGAAGGGTGTAAAGTGGGTACATAGGCACAAGATTTCTAAAAAAGACTCAGAGTTCCAAAGGACATACAGTAAAAACACTTCTTCCCTCCACTAACACCTGGGCCCCCCTTTCTTCCCCCAAAGCAAGCACAATTGTCAAATTCTCATATCTACTCCCACAAGTACAATGGCACATACTTCTTACATGTGCGTCCTACATGAACTCTTCTGCTCCTTGGTTTTCTCATTTAACAACATATCTCAGGAATGATACTAGATCAAGACACATAAAAGTCTCATTCTTTAAACAAAAAAATTCATTGATGTTTTTATGCTGAAGTTCGTTTTTGACTGGCAATGATTAATTTTTATCAAACAAAATTCACAACAGAGGTCTCAAAAAATTCATGTTTGACAGATTTTAAAACGAAACCACGACTTCAAATTTGGTTCAAGTTCAAAGGATAACAAGAATTGCCAGCATGTTTTTAAAGTAAATATTAGACAAAACAAGGTAAAGACTTTTAAATAATATTATCATGATGACTCACATCCTAAAGTCTTCATACAGGTAGATTTTGTTGGTAGTATTACCTATTCAAAAACTAAAATCTCTTAAATTTTTCTTTTGCAATATCTTCTGTTTCTGCCTCTTCCTTCTCATCCCACACACCCAGTCCTGGTCATCCTTCTGCAATATCAAAAATAGTAACTGTTGCAATAAGCTTTCTACCTGACCTTGGCCTCCAGTCTGTCTTGCCCAACACATAAGGACAAATTCCTTACAAACACAACTTTATTTGGGTCCACGGTTTCCCCTTATCTAGCACAATTCTTTTTTTTTTTTTTTTAACTTTGGTTTTATTAAGATCTACACTACCAGGCGGCACCTGTGGCTCAGTGGGTAGGGCACCAGCCCCATGTACTGAGGGTGGTGGGTTCAAACCCAGCCCCAGCCAAACTGCAACAAAAAAAATAGCCAAGGGTTTTGGCGGGCACCTGTAGTCCCAGCTACTCGGGAGGCTGAGGTAAGAGATTCACCTAAGCCCAGGACTTGGAGGTTGCTGTGAGCCCAGGACTTGGAGGTTGCTGTGAGCTGCCATGGCACTCTACCAAGGGTGATATAGTGAGACTCTGTCTCTTAAAAAAAAAAAAAAAAAAATCTACATTACTACACAACCTTTAGTTCAAAAGAAGTTAAGCTAGAAAGTCTAATATACAAAATAATTTATCATAAAAGCCGAACTATTCTGGTTTTACAGTAAGGGGATGGATGAAGAGCCCTGTTCCTAATCTGGGTACCCTCCCTGGCCCCTCCTAACCTTCAGAGGTGCCACAGAACATAGTGTAGAAATGTCTGGTGAGTTTAGAAGATAAAGCTTAAATCAAAATGCCTGATATTCAAGACATTTATGATCTTTTTGCTCTTTCTTCCCACTAAACACTCAAGGGTCTTTTGCTGCAGCCACATCATTAATTTATTCTTTCTCTATCCCTATCCCACCCCAGTGCTCCTCCAAAGGCCTTTCCCACATCTGGGCTTTTGCACTCCTCATTCCTACTTCATAACTCACCACAACTCTATTACTACAACTTCCCTTAGATAAATCCTACCTGTCTCAAAACAAGCTTAAATTCCTACTTACTCCTGCCTCTAAAATTTCACTTTACCATTCAATTGGTAAGTGCCTGAGATCTACCATCTTTGTAGCTACTTAATTAGTCCTGAATGGGTTTGCCATTCAGTGGGAGCTAAGCCTCCTACTTGCACGTGCCTCTACCTCACACACTGCTTTATGCATGGGAGGCATTTATTATTTATCAGGTTACTTTAGATTCACTCCCAAGAGCAAACATTTTACTTTTCTATCAGATACTTGAAATTATATCTTTACCATGGCAACCAAAACAGCCCAGGACTTTCTTTAAAAATAGTCAAATCAGGTTTAACGAGTTGTTCTTTTTATTGCTCTTCACATGTATTTTCCTCCAGTATCTTATACCCCCTCCCTCTAGCCAACTCAAAGATTAACTTAGACACAGCAATGGAGACTGATTTCATCTACTCTCTTCAGACACAAACTGATGTATCTACCCTTATTTCACCAAAAGATGAGAATTCATTGTCCGTATTCATTTTCCATCAGAGGTTAAATGGGGATGTTATTTCTAAATAAATCTATCTGGAGATGAAAATGAAAATGTGTGTCGGGTGGGCAAAGGAGATGGGGACTAAAGAACAATACTTGCCTGATACATGAAAGAAGTCAGAGAATCCTAACAGTCACTTAAATAGAGCCCTTTCACAGGAAAGAAGAATTACTATGTCAATCTGATAAACACCCAGCTCCAGTCCCAATATCATCTGCTGTTCTTCCCAGCTGTGTTTGCTCATCACTGTGTACATAACATATGCATAGATTCAGAAAATAAACCAGCCGCCTTTCATGACCTGTCTTACAGCTCACATCATCCTGTATCCTGAAATTAGGGATAGGGGTATAATACTTACCCAGATAGACTAGCTAAATTCCTAAGACTTTGTATTTAAAGCATTAACTTATACTGCGATTATAACCACCGAAGACGATTTCCCAGCTTCTGATATTCCACCTGCCAGATCAAATACATATTTGACATGTTCTCTGCAACAGTGCTGTACTACTTCCCCAGCACCATGATCGGCGCCAGTATTTTCAGGTACCACTATCTATCTTCTTTCCTAACGTTATTAGATTCTGATCTCCTCCCTTCATTGATTCCCTAAAAAGTCTACCAGAAGAGTCCTCCCAAGCACTCTTTAGAATACCTCCCATCTAGCTCTCTCTCCTAGTGCTCTAATTACCTTGTTACCTGGCCACATCCAGCCGAGCTCAGTTCTGCTGCTGTTCCCCTGTTATTGGTGGTCACCTATGTCTTGAAACAAACTCCCATTACATCTCCTGGTAATGTTTTCTCTAATGTTTTTCTGTTGTAATATTCAATCCAGTGATGTACCAACTCACCATCTACATATTTTCAAGACATTCTCTTTTGTGGCAAAGAACCTCTACTTGGTTTCCCAGGGAACCTTGAATACCCATGCAAAAATTTTCTACAACCTATGACGCAGCAGTGGTTGCAGTGGCTTCTTTTCCAGTGACAGATGAAAATAACATTACTTCTCAACCCTGCCAATCACAGATATTCCCAGTGAACAGAAGTTTCCACTGCCTTCCTGGATATGACAAAGTGATCATCTTAATAAAACTAGAGAAACGCAGTAGCTCCTAAGTTCCCCCCAAACATAGTCATAGTGTGGGTTCATCACTGATACTTCACACATTCGAATCTAATGTCTAATAGTGCCTATATTTTAATCTCCTACAGCAATTCTATAAACTAAAAATACAAAACCAAAGTGTTACTGGCAGTAGTTGAATTTTTGAATGTTTTTAGAAGCAATAGCAGACTATTTCTTCAGACAAAGCAAAAGAACAATTTTTCAGTCTGTATCTCTTAAGATCTGATGTCTAGCCAGATGATAATGTGCCCCTCTCATCTAAATAAGCTGTTACTGGGTTTTGTCTGTAAGTGGTTTAAAGAGGTCATTTTCTAAATTCCCCAAGTGACCTGGGTCCAAACTTTGAGAATGTAGGACACAGTGGATCGCTGAGTAGCAACACTAACCTCCACTCATGTCAGCCTCTAGCCCCCTCATTTCTAACCGTAAACACTAAGTACATCCATTATCTTGTCCAGTTACTATAACAGAAAAACGTAATTTTCCTTGAACAAAACCTAGTATCTTTAGTTCCTACTCACTATATAAGTGGAGTCATTTCTCCATCATTCACTTCTGAAAAAAATACAGTTAACTAAATGTCAGATAATGCTTAGGTTTAGGATAGCTTTGGGAAAAATGAATTCCTACTCCAATGCTACTTCTTTAAAATGGAGAGAAGCAGGAAGCTAGTGATATACTACACTGATCCATTTCTCAGCCAAATGAAGATTTATAGTGACCCTCACCTAATGCCAGAATTAAAAAATATAATGGCTTTTATTTTCACTCTTCTAACCATGGAAAATGCCCAAAGCTTACTCCTGTTATCACATGTAGACTGACACATATGGGAGTTAGAAAGCCTAAAGATCAATGGGTCTGTCCATCATCTTACTAATGAGAGATTCACCTGAGGGCTGGGATATACCCCAGGCCAAACATCAAGTCTGCAACGGCACTGGAGGAAGATCTCCAGTTTGCCTGTCAGGGGACTGCAAACACACACCAGGTCCTTCTTTTTCATAAAAGTTTACACCATCCAACTAGTTACGGACTCTGTTTTTCTACAGTAAAACATGATGCAGAATACCTCTCCCTTTACCTTAAGTGGTGGCCCTGAGGTTGGACCTGGCCAACTTGGAGATGTTGAGATCAAGACAAAAAATGACAGACTGGGGTGGACGAGCCTCGGGGACTAGGGACGCTGGACAGAAGACTGCTCCAGCATGCTGGGTAACATCTACAGAGGGAGCAGACTGATTTTCCATGGCCTCAGTGCAGTGTACAATGAAGGTATTCTGATGAGGGAACAGAATTCAGCAATGGAGATGCCTGGCTCAGCAGACACTGAGGAATACAGACTGGTACACACTTGGGTGTAGGTCTGCCAGTACCTAACTCTGGTTCCTACATGAAGGGTGAGGAGAGGGTAAATAAAATAGATCATGGCTGCTAAGGAAAATCTCAAGCCAAGTATCCAAAGAATAAAAACTTGACTATTAAATTCAAGCACAAAGGAAGTCATTAATTTGGGGAACACAAGGAAACCTCAATTTTGCAAATCAATGCAAAAGGTGAACCCAAAAGAGCAACTATGGCCACAGTCTTAGAACAGGGGGCAGAAGTTCTTTGAAATAGGAAAATGAAAACGAATCCCTTACTTAAAATCAATGATGAAAATGCATGTGAAGGTTAAGGCTAGGCTCACAGTAGGTCTCTAATATTTTTATGTTCCTCCTCTCTCTCCCAACAACTAAGTGGTAGCCCTTGAAAGCCCTAAGCACACTTAGAAGTGGTCTGCGCCCCAGGTGTTAAAAGATTAATGAACCCAGTCAATCACATTCCCTAAGGCACTTAGAGGTGCTTGGATTGTTGGCGACACAATAGGAAAACGTTACATTTGTGCCCTTTGGCACTCCTCTTCTACAGGATCTATATTCTAAAGGCCCTGTTCACCCAAATACTGATTTGCTTTAGAGACACTGATCAATATGAAAACTACGAAAACAAATGCCTACTTTATTCCTTTACATATTACATTACACAGATAATCACCAGTGGAATTACCAAAGCAGAGGATATTAAGTTGGTCTCTCTTAGTCACTGAAAATGTTAGTAGTTATACACAGCATTAATGGTTTTAAATTTTTTGAACAAAAGGGTCCCATTTAAACATTAGCCAGGGGGCATTACTTTACCAGTGTTTCTCATGTGAGAGCCTGGACATGATTTCATAAACTATGAAGATTCTGAACAAAGTTCTAAGAAGCTCTCCCCTGTTGGTACCATGTAAGGTACTGTGGCTTCAATACAGGATGTGGCTTCAACAAAAAAAACAACTCATCAGATCACAAATGATGGGATTATGCCTGCAAATGAACTTTTTTAAACTGATGTGACACAGCATCCTTTCCAGGGTGGCAAAGTGTTTGGTACTATACCAGGAAATATACCTACATGATGCCTAGCTCTCTTTTAAGCAAAACATGCCACACTAGAACATTGTTTGGGCTTCAAACTGGAAATTACATTTCTTAAAAACATTATTTTTCGGTTAATTACATACATGGAATCACAAATACACATATTCTACACTGACGTCAAACTAACACTTCTCTTGAGTTTGGTGTTTCAAGAGAAACCGTTTATCCTTAATATCAAACACACTAATGTGTCCATCTTCTCCTTTATCCATTCTTGAAATATTCTGGATTTATCTGTGAAGAGTGTGTCCAGTAATTCATATGTGAAGCCACAAGATACACAGCTAATTGGGCCTAATTGAGTCAAATCTTACCCTAGATAAATTACTATAGGCATAAGTCAACCCAACTGCAATGGAGAATTAAGTTAATATTGAACCTTATCCAAATTTCTTAAGTCTTCACTCCACCTTCATTCTCTATCTATGCCCATGTTTTATAAGGATAACACTGCCATTTACTTTCTATTAAAGGGATAAAGTACTATTTTTATTATGATTAAGATGTGTTAGTTTTCTTTTTAATTAAGATTAGATGGTTTTAAAAGAACATGTCTTTCCTAGAAATGTCACTGGTAAAAAGCATCCAATTTTTCTCTAATGCGGTGCTTTTCCTGTCCATAAAACTTATTTGATTAGCAGTACTATAGAAGCTAAAGCTTTTGTATGCAGGCACTCAAGCATAATTTAATCATTTTATTTAAGCATGAAAAAAAATTATTCTGAAAGCTCTGTTAGGTAAAATATTCCTGCTTAGTTTAAACTTACATTTGCAGGTATATTAAAGGTGAAATAAATCTCAGAATGCTCTGTATGCAAATGAATAGTGTTAACTTTGTTACAATAGTTGGCACTAAGTTAAAAATTGTAGATTAGAAAATATAAGAAATAATGATCTCTTTTTAAATACATTGAAACAAGTTATTTAAAAATATATTTTATTTCCTGTGAACCCACTTTATATTACCAGGATTTTCACCTACGAAAACTTCTTTCATAGTCAAACAAGATGAGGTCCTAATTGCATAATACCATTTATCTGCTGAGTATAAAAGTGCCAACAAATGAAAATGCACATTAGGCAAGAGACTGTCAGAATAGAAAATTTTTTTTATTTTTTTTTCATTTTTTTTGTTTTGTTTTTAAATAACCCACTCACATTAACAAAAGACTGCAGTAGCTTCCAAATTATAGGTTGTTATTTTTAGTGGGAGTAGTTCAATATTCATATTGGAGCAGATGTAGCAGTTTAACAAAACAGCTCTTCAAATCCTGCACAAATTGAAAACAGGAAAACTGATTGCATTTTCTCTTATCACTTTCCTTTTCTGAATTGACACTTTTGGCCTTCTGAAAATTTACACATGGCTTTCATCTCAACAGCACCTGCCGATCAAATGGAAACCTAACATTTTCATGAAAATGGTATAAAAGACTAGTTTTGCTCTAAACACTGTAAAGGGCATCAGTTGCCTACTTGATGGCAACAATTGTGTATAAGTCACATCCATAATAGATTCATATTTTCATTAAACTTTTAAGAAAATATATAGTAAGTAAGTCCCTTCTGATTTTTTTCCATATTCATTTTTTGTACAGTTCAAAATTCTTTGCCTTAATGCCTTCCTAATAGTTTCATTATGTAAAGACTACTACATAAAATATGTAACAGGGTTAATTATACTAAGGAAATAACGAATACTTAATATTCTCTGTGTTTCCTCCTGAAATACACATAAATTTATCTCTACATATTACTGCCTATGTATTCACCTGAGTGTGAAATACACGTCTATCCCATTTTGTATTCCACCCACTAAGAGAAAACTAGAAATAAAAAGTAGGAGCCAGGCCCTTGAAGGGACCTTTTACATCCTTTTACCAGATACAGAATTAGCAGGTGCTTGGTTGTTTGAGTACCCCAGGCTGGAAAAGAATCAATGCCAACCACACACCACACTGGTGCCCGAAATGTAGTGACAGGCCACCTGCTGTAAATACCTGTTGGGGAGGTAAAGGCAAATCTTGAAAATGGGTATTCTTATATGTAAAATCTGGAAGATTGTTAGCCAGGTTGCTTCTCAGATTTTAAATAAATGTGCTCCACATATTTCTCTGGAACACCTAATTCTGAGTAAAATTAAAGATGCTCCTAAGATGCACAATCTGTTAGTTTCTCGGGCAAGAGAGCTCTACCCTTTCTAAAGGATTCCAGGCTGTTTTTTCCCATTCTGTCTGAGTGACAAGGCAACCTGAAGGCAGACATGACATCCAGTAATATATGTGCCACTCTGGCCAGTTGGTCTGTGAATTTCAGTGTTTCATCATGCTCACTGAGGCAACAGCCAACCTGAAATGTCAATATGTTCAGTCAATGGAAGTAAAATAATGGGACTCTATTGTCTTACCCAATCGATCTGTGCTGTCAACAAGGAAACATGCCCCCCCTGGCTTTAAACAAATTTTAATTAGGCTTTTAGTTACCACATCCTACCTGTCTATAAAAAGACTTTTGACAAGTCATAGTAGCAAAACAATCATTTTTCTACTTTTATTCATTTTAAGAACCTTCCAAAGTTGACATCAATTTTTTTTTTTAAATACACTTATGAGTTAACAAGACATTTTATCTTCTTTTAAACTGACCCCAAGCAAAAAAATTCATGGTTCAAATCCGAAATACAAATCTACCTAACAGAGTTGGATTTTTATTTCCCTCCAGCCAGAGTTGAGCCACTCTATAAAATCAACTAATTCCATGTTAAAAGTCGGCTTCTTTCGCTTTCCCCCCTCATTAGAATGCCCTAAGCATTAACTCCTCACCCATTCAAAAACAAATCACAGAAAATCAAACAGTAACGATCAATCCCCCACAGCGTCTAATGTAGCCTCTTCACTCAGTTTATCAATCCGAAACGGAAGGGGCGAATGAAATTCTGGTTAAAATCGGGTAGGTGTGCGTGCTAAGAAAGGCAAGGGGACCGGGAAGAGGAAGAAATAGGACATTTTTAAGTCATTCAAATCGCACCTAAGTTCTCTAGCCCTTCCTTCCACCCAAAGAAAGTCACACTTGAAAATAAAATAAAAATTAACTAATCAAGTTGTTAAGCGGCTTTCTCTCTCCCTTCATCTAAAGGCTTCAGCGTCCAGTCAATAAATCATCTATTGTCCCCCTTTATCGAGCCTCTTTAAACCTATTCAGACTGGCCAAACTCAACCCAATCGCAGATAAGGCCCTGGGTAATCTCACCTCGGCGAGTCCTGTCTGGGTAGCAGAGGTGACGGGAGAGAGCGCGGGGCCAGGGCTGAGGCCGCCCGCTCACCCACAACAAAAGGCAGACTGCTCTTTCTCCCTCTGCTAATCTGTAAATGTAAATTCTCTCCGCCAGCTAAGAGGAGCGACAGATAACGTGTTACATCTTCACTTCGCCTGGTCTTATCGACTTCTGAATCGCCGGGAGAGGGAGAGAGGGAGAGAGGGAGCGAGACGCCGCCGCGCCCGCCCCCCGCAGCCGCCCCTCCCCGCCCGCGCCCCCCCTGCACCGAGATTACCTTCTGGCCCAGGAGCGCGGAGCGCGGCCGCGGCCGCGCGGCACCCAGACCGCGGCTTTGTATTCATTAAACACACATCGGAGCTTATCAGAAGTAAAAGGCTTGTCAGGATGGCACATTGTGTGTGAGTGAGTGTGTGAGCGCAGGAGGGAGAGGAGAGAAGCCAACGTGCATCAGGGTGATTACAATATCAGCAGGGCCCAGATGGAGGCAGGAAAATAAACAGAGGGTGCGTGTGAGACGGAGCGGGAGCGGGAGGAAAAGTGGGGGAGAGAGAGAGGGAAGAGACACAGGCAGGAGGGAAGAGACCCAAGGGCTGGAGGGGGCGGGGGCGCAGGCCCCAGGATGGCTCTGGAAAGTGGGGGAGAACCACCTAAGGCTAGCTGGGGGTGAGGGGCAGGGCTCATGCCCACATCCGCACCTACTCCAAGAAAGGGGGGAATCCAGATCTACAAACTATGTTCCTGCTCCAGGGCTGGACTGGAACATTTTAGAGGTTCTGTCAAGGTCAGAGGGGAATCAGGAGATCTAGAGCACATAGGAGACATTCACTATCTCACCCCCATCTAACCAGCTACAATTTGCAAAACAAACCTAGTGAGTCGGCACAGCAGTTAAGCTGCCTTCCAGACCAACCTCAAGTGGAGTTCCTGCCCCTTTCTTTGCAGCCCCCCTGCACACCCACCCATACAGAAATGTGAATGAGAGCCTTTCCCTGGGCTTTACTATGTCCCAGCTGAAGATTCCTGCAGTCAGCCAGCATCATGGTGATAAAGAGGACCACTTGTGATTGGTAGCTACAGGTGACTCTTAGACACCTGCTCCACCTCCAGAAACTGTGTTGGAAGAGGGGGTTCCTTATGTGTACATATGAGAGTCTATTTTGGAGGGGTGAATCTGAAATTGAGGCAATCAATCTCAGCTTGAGCTGTCTCATGGCTCTTCACCCACCCAGAGCCTGGCAATCAATCAGAGAACAAGCAGGGGCTGATGCCAGTCCACCAGTCCAGAGTTCATCCCCCTCCCAAACAGGGTCGGGGGAGACACACCTGGGTAGTCCCTTGGGAGCCCCTTTTCACTTTTAAATGCGCCCATCAGACAATCTGAACATCTGATCTGATCCCTAATGGGGTGCAGATAATGCCACAAATAAGGTTATTTTATGGGGTGGGGGGTGGGGGTGGGGAGGAGTATTTGGTTGTGTTGTGTTTCCAGACACTGAAGCTTGGCTAAGAAGCTCTCACTATAGTATGAGGAGTGAGTTCAGAATGAAGGAGCCAGTAAACTACATAATTTTTTCATGGCACATACTGTAGCCCCAGCTGCTGTGAAATTTAGGATTATAAAATAGTTTGTGTATGGGGTCTCAACAGAAAAGAGACAAAATGGTGGGGGAGGGGAGGGCTAGTGAGTAGAGGAAAACAGAAGAGCAAGAGAACTAGCAGCTGCCTTTTAGAAGAGACAAATTTTAAGAGGCTCTTTGGAAAATAAGGAGAGGTATTGTTTAATCAAGCACTCCCAACCAAATCACTTAGCGAAAACCATTTTGTTCATTGTGTGGTAGACACCCCCACCCCAATGTGCTGACCCTAAGAAAAGAATTGAAAGCAATTTGATAGGTAACACAAAGTAAAAGATGCTGGGCATCAGTGGGGGAAGGGCATGTGTGAAAATCTTGTCATGCAATGAATGTCAGATAAAAAGGGGTCTGCCACAATCCTCCAGTAATCCAATAATGTGAAAAAACTCGTGGTATCCCTGAGACGAGAATAAGGTAATATTTCTCCATAAATCTTCAAAAAGTGACCAGGCTCAATAGTCAGAGAAGGGTGCAAGGGTAGGCAGTGCAACACTTGCCAGGCTACATTACAAAACCAAGGGAGTTCTAAATGAGTGAAAATCTGTCATTCTTACATGTTTTAAATTGAATAAAAGATTTCTGCAGTGTCATTTTAGCTCTCATAAAAGGTCACCTTTCACCCCTTCTATAGCTGTTATAGAAAAATGTATTCAGAGTAACTAGAAGCAACACACACCCTTTTATACATTTTACATTTTCATAGACTACATACAAACACCTAAAAATCCAACAAAATTCCAGGAATAGACATATAAATTCCTGCTGATTTTTCTATTATATGCTCTTTGAAGCAATGCTGTTTTGTTTTGTTTTGTTTTTAAATACAGTACTGTTGCTTTCAAACCCAGAAAAGGCTTACATTTTTCTTTAAGAGGCATCCCAAACACTAAGGGCATGAAGAAATCTGTGCAAAAGCTAATCTTTCAATGTTCTCATTTTGTAAAGGCACAGTATTTCTATTACTACCTTGTTTGTTCATTGACTTTTGGCTTACAGTTATAGAAAAGATCAACCAATTCTCAAATGGGAAGAATCCATGACTCTCTTCCAAAGCAAACACTTTGCTGCAAAGCTTTCAATTAAAAAAAGAAAAGCAATACAATAATCAAGAAGCATAATCACGGAATAAGTGTACAACAGAAAGTGGTTTCTATAATCACAGCTGTCTTAATGTCCAGGCTAGAGACTAGAAATCTTAATTTCAACTACTTCTTTTCTTAATAATAGGTTACCTTCCTATAAAAGCAAGAAGTCCATCTGCCCCAGGCAGATAAGTTTTGAAGCATTAATTCAGATAAAAATCTAGCATTTTCTTTCTTTCTTTCTTTGAGTATGTGAATTCTACTGTGCTATAATGTGAGAATTCCAGCATATGACCATTACGGCATAATATCTCATTGCTCAGCTTGTCATTATTTCATTTGTAATTCTTATGTTAATTATGTTCATAATTACTATAAACAGATGTGGTAGACATTCATGTGACCTTTTATTGCAGAATGCATTCTTCACTCATTTTGCTTTAATTTCTCATGTATGTGAAGCTGAAATGTGGGAAAAAGAAAAAGGCTTTCTAATTTTCTAATGTTTTATATGCATAAGTTAAAACAGAACCTACCTTCGGGTTCATCTGCGTTTCAGAATATCAGAATATTCTTAATGATTAAGCCGCTTTGCATCACATTTCTAAATTGCACACTGAACCTCACTAAATTGTAGCTAAGGATGCCAAACAAAGGCTAGCATCCGTGTCTAAGTTGTTTGTCTTTTTTTTAATATCAAAGGTTAATGCAGCAAAATTGTGCTTCAAAACCAAATGCAATAGCAGCTACATAGTGATTTATTCACTCATAACTCAACCATCAACCTCTTTAAATAAAACACATTTACAATAAAATCAGTATGGATTTCATTAGCTGAAAACCTCCTCGAATTTCATTTCTTTGACCCTAATCTATAATTAGTGTGGACAGACAGGTGCAAACCCTTCTCTTCTACAGATGGCTACTGGAAATGGTGCAAAGTAGCTCCTTCTGTTTAAACAACACGGAGATAACCTGCTCTGTCTTATCACTTACAATTACCTCCATTAAACTGAACTAATGTTTGCTTTAATAAAATGTTCACTGTTCTTTAAACATTATTTAGGAACTCTTATATTAATGACTGTAAAAAAGTGAAGTTGGAAAGTGTCTCTTTAGATGATAATAAACAGCTCACTATAGATAAAATGTTCCCACTGACGGATAACACCCTGTGGTTCACAAAGGTATTTTATTTGGTTGAATATTTGTTAGTTATCTTGCATAAATACTCACATATGATTTTTTTAGAGACATTTGAGTGACAATTTAACAAGTAAAGAGAGGCAAAACATAACATTATCCTCGAAGTTTAGGACAATGAAAGGCTTAAGTTTTCTTACAAATTTTAAGTTATGAAAATATAGCACTCTTAAAATCCTAGATTGTTTTTGTATTTGTTTAACTTCTGATAGATTATTCTCATTCTCAAAGCTGAATGAGTTCATTCTTTAAGGCACAACTAAAAATGTAACTGTAAATGTAAGTTCACTCTGCAAGCACATGGTTAAAAACACCATTTCATAATAAATAACTTCTATAAAGATAGAGCTCACTTCTCTCTGCTTCTATCGATAAAGTCTGTGGATCACTATATGATGAATAAGGTGTCCATAAAACAAAGAAGCTTTAAAGGCCCAAACAGCAACAAATAAATAGCCTTTCTCACTGAACTTATATAACTTACAGTAATAGACTCCAGCAAAATGCAACTGACTCAGTTTTTTTTTTTCACATGCAAATCCTGCAGGTGCCAATTTTTCAGACTGCTTTGCTATGAAGGGCTATGTTGCCTGCATAAAACCTCAATGAAGAAGGCTTTGCATTCAGTGCCTGTCAGCTGATGTTCATATCAAAGAAGTGAGAAACAGGATTTGACAGTGAAGAATGTTCTAAACTGACAACCACTGACCAGCGTTCCTATTGGCAGCATTTCTTTCTTGTGATCCTTTTTCAGTGTTTTAAAAAAAAGAGGTATTTTTGGCTAAGCTTCTATTTTACAGTAAAATGAATTATAGTGGCACCTTACATTTGTGTAGTTCTTTGCAATTTATGAAATGCTCTTTTAGCTGCAAATATTTAGACTAACACCTCAATGAGAGAGCTCATCATCAAATTCTAACATCAAGAGCAATATTTTACTTCTCTTGGAGAGGGAAAATTGCGAAAATATGTACAAGCTGCTGTCCTATAGTTGCAACAATACTCTCTTTCCAGTAACTTGAATTGAATAGTTTGTATTGTATTGTGGGTAAAATGATTTTTATTAGGAAGGACCCTTTAAAGATCATTTTTAAATCAACTTATTAGCAGGTATTAGTGGGTTGCAGAAACTAAATTTTACAAAGGAAAATATCATTTCAGAGATTTCTGGTCTGCTTTGAGTTGTCCAAACATAAAAGAAAAAATAGACCAGTCTCTCCACCGCTTTTATTAGACATGAACTGGACACTGGAGAAACTACATACTGAAATTCTCTCATGCAATTACTTAGCTTTTCAAATAAAGTGACTGCTGCTTAAATAACATGCAATATAATTATTAATGCTTAAACAAAGATACTTATATAAAGTTCTCGGTATAAAGTCAGTTTTTATGCACCCAGAACAAGACCAATCCCTTGGTTATTTTGTTGGAACTTTGTCTTTTAAATGAATAAACCAATGAAATATCAAATGCTAAACAGGGTACCAGAGATGACAGACTTCAACTTGATGTCCATCCTGGCTGCAAAAGGTAAAAAAGGGAAACCTGGATCAAACTAAGATACTCTGATGAATACTGAGTACAACTGTCACTTTTCTGAAAAATAATAATCAGTTTAAAAAATGAAAAAAGAAAATGAAATCATATAACCCTATATATTATCTGAAGACTACCATAATATTAAAAGCACACTATCGTTTAAGGATAAACCAGGGGGAAATCCATAGAATTATGAATTTGCTTCTGTCTATACATATCACAGCTGACATAAACACCTAGGTTAGGGCTACCATGGCTTAAAAAACAATGGTGTTTGTTGATCTTTCCTTAAGAACTGTGTGACAGGAGAAACTGGGCACAACAGAATACTCACAAGGTCAAGGCAAAAATGCTGCAATAAACTAAAAGGAGGCCCCAACACTAGCAAACCACTTATCACAGAGAAGCTGGTCAATTTGTATTCTAGGGAGGGTAGACTCTCTGGGCACAGACCCAGTTCCACTCCTGTTCTATGCAAAGGAGGCCAATGATAATAAAAGCCACTGAGTGCACTTAAAAATGGTACACATGTTTAAAAGGAGACCAGGAGGAGGGAAACCCTGTAAAACACATTTCAGTTCACACAGAAGGTAAAAAGAATGCTTTGGTCAGCAATCTGACCTTTATCAGGAGATAAATCAATTTGCAGCAGCTGTGGACAGCCATTTATATACAGGCTCTGGGCAGATTAATTAAGGGAAGCGAAGTTAAAAATTCAAGGAGGCTCAGAGTTACATTAGGCACATAAACTTGGTCTGGAGTGGCCTCTCCAGCTCTCCAGGTTCCCTCGCCCTGGCCTCCTCGTCTGTTCTGCAGGACCTCCTCCTTGCGAATACTAGCAATTCCTTAAAGCGACCTTCCGCAGATTACCCTGGAAAGCAGCAGCCAGGCTGGGGTACTTTCGGATTTGTGGTGCCCAATTTTGAAGGAAAACTAAAGCTCCAAAGATTTCACGCCCATACTTTGCAAGGAATAAAGAGACCAAGGGCTGCATGGCTCCCCACCCAAATTCTCCAAACTGAAAGGCCTTTTGGCGGAAAGGGGAGGAAAGGCGGCTATTTTTAGTAACAGTTGTGGTTCCCATCCTAATTCCCAGAATCATAGTACTCAAACTTTTCCAAGGGTTGAACCGCCCTTCAAAAAAAAAAAGTTTCAAAAAATAAATTTAAGTGTCTTTTGCTGACAAACGTATTTGCTTTAGGGTTCGTGGTCACCGCCCCGGGAGAGGGGTCTGGGTGCGCCAACCAACCCGAACCTATCAAGTTCGCAAAGAGGGCGGTGAGCGGCGGGGCGCGCAGCCGGTCTCCACCAGTCCCTGGGCTTCGCCAAAGGGGTATCTGGAAAACGAAACGAGTTCTCCAGACGCGGCACCCGTAGGGGCCCACCGGTCGAGAGGTACAGGGCACAAGGTTGTCCTTACCACTCCGCAGAAGTGAGCACCGAATCGGGGCTACCACGGGAGCACCCAGGAGATCCCTGCAGTGGGGCTGGGGGCGCGCAGGGGTCGGGCAGAGTCCATCCTGCTCTCCTCGGCCCCCAGCTGCGAAACCCGGACCTGTCGGGGTGGAACGCTCCCCGCTAGCTCATCCAAGGGATTCCAAGACCCCAAATGCCCAGGAGTATGAGGGAAAGTTCTCAGGCGGATGCAAAGCGCTTGGGTATCGCAGAGAACCCCCACCCTGGTCCGGGATGGGTCCCAAAGTTAAGGTTCAGCCTCTCCTAAGGCTAAGTTTTCCACCATCAAAACAAGCCTTTCGCCTCCCGTTTAAAAACTCACGATGCGTATAGGGCCACCTGCAAAAGACGCTGTGGACACCTTGACCAGTTGTTTGTCGAGGGGTGGGAGAGTACCCTACTTATCATCTCCCGGTTCGCATACCGTGATCGTGGACAAGGGGTAAAATTAAAAAGACAGTGTTGGGAATCTAATAGTAAAAATTCATCCTTGGCTGACCCGCGAAGTTCAGTGTCATCGGAGACTGGAGTCACTCTCGATGTTCCTCTTGCCCTGGTGCGTAGTCCTACCCTAATTAAACTACGGAGCCCCTTGGTCGAATAATCCAAACGAAGATGACGGTCATCGGAACAGTAATTAACAGTAACAGCCAGGGGCCCGTCCCCGCCGCCCGCCCGCCGGCCCAGCCCTCCCTCGGACACTTACACTGCACAGGACCGGAGAGTCCCACCATCCGCCACGGGCTCCGAGCTGCAAATAAAACTTCCCGTGGTCTCGGCCGGCCTGCGGGGCGAGGGGGTGAGGGCGCCACGCGGCTTCGCCCGCGAGGCCAGAGTGTCCACGGCCTCTCTCCCGAGCGCGCTCTCCACGAGGCCGCGGAGTTGCGCGGCGGAGCGACTGCGGCCGCCCGGGTCTGCGCAGAGCTCGCGGCGGTGCAAAAACCCCGGGGTCAGGGACGCCAGCCACACGCAGCCTCCACGCAGAGCCCAAGACTTGCGGAGCTCCGCTCCCCTCCTCCCGCCTCCCTCCCTCCCTCCGCTTTTCTGTTGTTGCTGCTGTGGCAGACAAATGTGATGTGGGGCGCAGGGAATTGCCACTGTCACAGGCGGCGTCTGCGTCTGCTTCGCCCGCCCTCGCTCACTCTCGAGGAAGGCGACGCATTTATCTGCAGGGCGGCCGGGCGTCCGCCGGGGAGCAGGAGTGCCGCGCGCTGTGCGCCGAGAGCGCCCGCACCAGGCCGGCTCCGGCGCGCGCCCGCGCCTGGGCGCCGCGGCCGCTCAGGAGGGAGGCGGCTGCGCGGCCGCTACCAGGTGCAGGGGGGAGGGCCCGCGGCGGGGTGGGGAGGCTGTGGAGGTGGGAGACATCTGTGTCGTGCGGGGATCACGGAGGTCAAGTATATGTTAACAATGGGCAGGCCGGCTCGCTGGGGCGCGCGGGCGGGCGGCCTCGCTCCTGGCCTCGCCCTCTCCTGTGCAGCCTGGACGTGAGGCTGGCTCCCTAAAGCTGGGGCCCGAGTGCCCTGCAGTAACCCAAGACGACCACTTTCCCCGGCCATCTGGAGCGCTCCTGGCTGCCCTGCCTGTCCTGTCTGTGTCTCATCACTGGCTGGAGAGACAGCCCTGCTAGAAATCAAGCCACTCTCAGATCTCCTCACTAATCCCCTTCTGTTAGCTGATTTCCAGACCGACTATTTGCTTTCGCATTAGATAATAGCCTTAGAGAAAACAATTATCATTTTCTTTTTTTTCCTTTTGTTTTTCTACTTCTCCCGTAGTGTACCGTTAAAAGGGACCGCTTTCTGTCTCACGTTTTTGTTAAATGTGTCTCCCTCCCTCGGACATTAATATCAATACTCGGGGGTGAGGGAGAATGAAGTCCCAGAGGAAAAGATAGGGTGAAAGAATTCCAGATATTTCCAGAGTAAATAATCTCTCAGTGAAGAGGACTGGCAATTTGTGTGTACAGAGCAAAAAGGCTTGAATGATAATGAAATTATTAATATGTAGGTCAAATATGATCAGATAATGGCTTGCAATGATAAGTAAAATGAAATCTTTTAAAATTATTATGGAATAGTATCCCGACTGCAAATGTTATTGTATTTAGTGGAACATTTTGAAATCCTACTCTGAACCTTGTTTTCTCCAACTGGCCTAAATCAATGTAAAATGTCCTTTGTGAATGTTTTAAAATCTTGTCTTTACAAAGGAAAAATGCTTCAGAGAGAGCCTGACGCAGTAAGAACTGATGAGACATTTGTGGGCTTTATTTTTTGAAGTGGTGTTTCAAATATTTAATAGTGAGCAAAATCCCTTCCCCCATCCTTTTAAACCCAGCTGGAGCTTCCAATTCTGAAGTCTTTTCAGACTCTACTAATTTTTAGCAATTCATTTCCAGAAAACACTCATTGCACATTCTGCCCTCTCCTTGGGACATTTGTCTAATGAATTATAGTGGATTAATGAATTGCAATGTTAAGGCTTGGTGTTTGATATTATGATGCTCTTAATTTGAATCTCTAATTTTATCAAAAAGGTGTCCATTCTGTAGTAATTTCTGCATTACAGTCTTTCTCTTGCAATACTTGCAAATCTTAACAGCATTAATAATCTTAAAATGTAAAATTTTATATGACTCCTTTTGTAGGAATGATGTCAAAACTTGTATGTTCTTTAAAAACATGTTGAAATGTTACCATTCTATTACTATGTTATCTCTTCTAATTCCCCAAATTGAAGCTAAATAATTCCGATTCTAAACTCATCCTTATTTAAAATTAATAAAATGACATCTGATTCAGAAATAATTCTTATGAAATAGTACTACTTCTGAAATCACAATTTATAATTTTTAAAAAGTAAATCGATAATGGCTTTCTGATGTAAAAAAGCAAGGGTAGAAATAAAATATACATACGCCACATTTTTTTCTTCCTGTAAATTATTTTCAATATAGGTGTGAAATTATAATAGAAACTTTGAACTTCCAAATCAATGGGAAGGAACTTGCAGCAAATCACATGAGAATTTTACACATTCAGGCTATCTTTGTGACACCAAGGCATATTTTAGAAGATCCTACAAATTTACTTCCTCTTTGCCAGTATCACTTCTGGGAAAATAATGATCACTTTTTAGTTATGCTTCTTTAAAAAAAACAACGACAATTCTTTATTCAATTTGATATTATGTCAGATAGAATATATTACTAAATCCAAAATTTTGAAAAGATTTCTGGATAGCAGCTGAAGAATATATATCTTTAACTTGATTTAGAAAGAATGACCTAGTATACTCCCTAATCCTACTTGCCACCTTCTTGAAAGGCCTGTGTTCTACAAAATGTGGAACATATTTTCCTGTAGGGTTTATCCTCATATTATCTCCCAACTCCTTTATTTGGAGCAAACAGTAGCTGTAGGGGCCAAGTTAAGCATGAGATGATTCTTGAATTGCAAAATCTAGGAAAATAAAATATATTAAATGAAAGGGGAGGAGGAGCTCATTGAAGCTGTGTGGTAGGAGGGTGTGAATTACCTGAAAACAGTACAGGTCCATAAAATGTACGGTTTCCTTAGCTTTGGAGTGGTGGATACATAGGACATAAAGTTTAAAACACAATAAGCTATGAATTGATACTTTTTTAACAACCAATCAAAGAGACCAGGGTGAATGATATCTGTACATTCATGGGAGATGTCAAGTATACCTTCAAGACAAGACTGCTAAGCAAAACAAAACAGAAATAAAACTTAAAAACAGAGATTACTTAGAAATGTAAGCATCTACCAACAAAGCAAAACCTTTAAAATAACAAATAAAATAACAATAATCACTTAAACTATGTTTTTAAATAATTCCTACCAGCAATTTTCTTTTTCTTACACTTTTTTTCTTTTTCTCACATCATTAAATTTTCATTGTTGTAAAGATACCAAGTTCTCTCAATTTACAGGTTTATTTTCCATTATACTATCTCAGGATGCTTCTTGTTTTCCTTTATACCAATCCTTTAAAAAAGCAGAGCTTTCAATACAAATTTCAGATGAGTGCTTATTACCTTCTTTAGAGTTGTGTGATTCACCTCTCACAAAAAGGAATTCCTATACAAAATGTTAACAAGTACTTAATTAGCACGTTTAAATTTCCTTCTTATAGATCTTAAACTTTAAATGATTCCCAATCTGTGATTTTCTATTCCTTGAAAAAAGTGCTTCTGTTTGCCTAGGTTGAGGAAAATCCTTAATTACCACAGTACTTACTTCTAACAAAATTATTTATTATTGTATTCATAAAAAAGACTATGATAAACATAATGGCAAGCCATAATTAAATTTTCATAAATTTAGACTTACCATGATTTGCAATTTCTCTACCTTGTGTTGTATACTTTTATAGAATTTACCTCTCCATCTTCCCAGGGACATATTTTAATCAACATATTTGTAGCTTTGTTATTTAAATTGTTTAATGTTCCATACTAATGTACCCCTCCTAAAAAGAATAAAATGTTCCATATTAATGTACCCCTCCTAAAAAGAATAAATTTCAGAGTTATTTTAATTTTATTCTGCAGTAACTAAGCCACAAATACTAAGTACATATTCTATACACAGTATACATACTTTTGGCTGTTTGAAGACTTTTAACGTAAGACAACAAATTGATTTTGGTTAAATAGAAAATTTATAAATTAAGCTAAAAATAGCTCTCATTATCCTTTTCAATAAACTGATAGTTTGTTTCAATTTAGCTGCAAACAGGCAGACAGTGAGTTTGATTTTCCTTTGCAATCCCTCTGTGCTCAGATGGTACTCGGTATTCTGTACTACTTTAAAACCAGTTTCCAAGCAAAAAACAAAAGATGCAACATTTCAATTACTTATTTAATTCTCAAAAAATATTAAGCCCAGAAGGTCTTACAATATAATGTATTAGCATTTTTTTTAAAAAATGAATTTTAATCTTTAAACATTTGTATTTGTCAGATTTTGACACATCAAACTCTGTAAGAATTCATTTATAGCATAAAATGAAATATGCATGCATAATTGTCATACATAGATATGTATTTTTATGTGCAACTATCTGTAATCTAAAAATTTATTTCATGTGTGATCTCCTGTAGCTAATTCATAGAAAATAATGATGTCAAATTTTTATTCATGTTTCTCATTTAAATTGAATATTTCTCACCTCTATTTCTGAAGTTGATTTTTAAAATAATATAAGCCAGAATAGAATCATATAGTATTTCCACATGAAAACTTGATATTGCACTTTTTGTATTGAAAGTACCCAGTGAAGACTTTTTTTGTTGCATTTTTATTCGTTTTTATTCTGTTTATTTAATTGTCAACTAGGTATATATTGTTTTGCAGTAACTACATCGAGACAGAGGTTCGTTTTTGTTCACTGAACATGCTTAGCACATATTAGGAGCTCAATAAATATTTGTTGAATAATGAATGAATAAGAGGGTAAAAATTTCCCACCTAAATGCCTTATCTATATGACACCAGCAAATTGACTTATTTTTGTCTGAAGTATCAAGAAACCTAAGACTAACATTGTCAATAGTTTAAATGAAAAGAATACCAGAGAAAAGGGTCTTCTGTGGTGTTTTACAGTTGTATTTCAATACTGCCTAAAATAATGAATTTGATGTGAAAAATATATATTCTAATGTGTTTCCATTTTACTATGTATAAAATTATTTGAGATTCTGTAATAAACTACAAGTTTTTTTTAAAAATTCAGTTTGCTTTCTGCAATAAATTTTACTTTCTACTATATATATATATATGAATATATATATATATATATATATATATTTATATCATGGAAAAGAATTTGAAGCCAGCGGGATCTTAGAGGTTAAGTAATTCTTCTAAACTATAGTTAAAACGTGTTAAACGTAGTTTAACGTAGTTAAACGTTATATAGTTAAACATAGTTATAAACGTGTTTTCTTCAGTATACACAAAAATATGCAGTAAAAACTCACAAACTGTTTAATTTGTCTAGGGCTTGCTCTCATTCTTTAATTATTACACCACTGATAGTTTATATAATCTGAATTATTTAAATGGTGATTTTACTTAGCAAAGAATCATTTTTATTTGGAAATTTAGTTATCCAGGATCAGTGTATCTATGTTCACATTAACTGTACCCTTTAAAAGATGCACATGTTACAGTACTTAACTCATCTCATTTTTTCCTAAACCTTTAAAAAAAATCAATTTACTCCATAGAGCACTCCAGTCTGATGAATCCTATATCACCTCACAACAGTATTTTCATGTGGGAATTACCACATCACTATAGAGCATCCACCTCTGGAGAGAAAACAGCAGCCAACTGGCTCACAGCACAGCAGTAGGAAGAGAAGAAATTTTTGGCCAACAAATCTGTAGCAAATATAGTCTGCTGTTAATCATGTTCAGCATGAAGTTGTTTTGCACAGTTCTTACTTTTTTCTTGCTTATCTTTTCTTAGTAGGGCTAGCCACCAACTGAGCAATCATTTGTCCCACTGGAAAGCAACTTAGTCAGAAACGATGTATCCATCTCCTGGGTCCACCTCCATTCCTTTTCCTACATTTCTACCCAGACTTCCTCTGTGCCTTTGAGAAAGCCGTTCAAATCATCAGTGTACCCTTTAGGTTAGCCAAAGACACAGGATTGGTGATGTCAATTATCCAGTTTACCCTACATATCTTGCAATTTGTTTCAACTCATTTGAGGGGAAAAAATTCTACAAGATAGGAAATTTTGATTTGTCATGTTCTCTGGGGGTGGGGGGAATTGCTTCTATACTGACATTTGCTTCAAATCTCCAAATTTTTAATTTTGAGTAAACTTCTCTTATTATACTTACAACAAATATATGTATCTATGTATGCATATATGTGCATATGATTGTTTATAGTCTTACTTTATCTCAAGGAAACTAGATATTCTTCCTAGTAGGGAAGAACAGTTGTTTTACTTAAGAGCTGCACATCTCAAAATGTAAGGTACATAGTAAGCACCTGGGGACTGTGTTAAAACGCAAAACCTGGGTCAGTGGGTCTAGGCGGGGGTCTGAGATTCTACATTTCTAACAAGTGTCTAGATCAGTGTTTTTCAACCTTTTTTAAAAATCTCACGGCACACTTGAACTTACAGTTAAACTTCGGCAGCACACTTAAATTATGTACCTCATGTTGCTAAAAAAAAAAAAAAAGTCAAAAAATATATACTTACTGTGCTTTGAACTTATTTTGAAAATAATTTAACTAATGATCTTCAAAATTTTTCATGGCACACTTAAGATCCTCTCACAGCACACGTGTTGAAAAATCACTGGTCTGGTTGACACCAGTGATGCTGGTGCATACTGTCAGGAGCAAGGGTTTAGAGAGATTGCTGGAAGCATTAAGAACATGTGAGTTACCATCCTTCTTACATAAACAGCTCCACTTTCAATTTTGCACAGGCCCGTAGCATTCATGTAGTCACAAAACATACAGTACACCAGGCAGGACACTGCATTCGTGACAGGAGAAAAGCACACTCACACATGAATAAGGTTTCTAATGTCCCCACCTGCTGTTCAGACACCTGCAATCAACAATGGAGGTCCATTATCAGACAGTAATAAAATAAGCAGTCACAAAGCTGTTTATCTACACAAGACTGGAAGCTCTTCAAAAGTTGAGCCCTAAATGGGTGATTACTGCAGAAGGCTTAGGTCACTTATGACTCTCCTAAGAGCTAAGCTGTCCCTTGCCTGCAACTCTATTTGCCTAGTATTTTACTAGGTTCATCTGCCATCTGCAATGTGCAACGAAGGAAAGGTACTACACACTAATGATTTATTACAATTTCTTTGTGCATAGCCACAGGCCACTCCAACACCCCACTCCTTTGTAGTGGTTTTAAGTTGGAGATTATGTAACATCTACTGTGCAAGGCAGGGCTGAGCCCCCGTTTGCCTCCGCTCACCTACTTATGACATGAGTTCACTTCATCCTATGGATGTGACAATAATGTATAGTGCACTGGTGTAACTAAAATGTGCTTTTAAAGTTTAATGACAACGGAAGACTAACAAGAAAAATTTATATATTTTTTATAAATGCCATCATGTATATATTTTTATTTTTAAGCGTTATGTTTGGGTCTTATAGAGGGGAATTGAACAGTGAGAGGAAGGAGAGACTAGGTTTCTTTCTTGTAATTGACTTTTGAATCTAAAGCTCTTGTAATTGGAAAAAAATAAAATTTATGCAATTTGAAAGTGTTTCTAACATGCTCCCTCTCCCTATTGATAATTGGATATATTTTTAATGCTACAAGTCTCCATTGTTTTCACCTCATTGGGTACCATAATGACAAACAATTTATGTTCAATCTACCAAAATGCTACTTCTTTAGCTTTAAAGAAAGCATTGTAACCAGGAAAGCTTAATAACAATTCTTTGCTTCAATCTGATTGAATCCATACTTCTCCCACCTCCTGCTACTGTTTCTAATATTAAAGGAGGGTTTATATTTTTTCTGAACAATAGATTTTAATTAAAAAGATTTATTAAATACAGTTTTCATTCCTATGATTACATTTCCAGTTTCAGAAACATCTGCATTTCAAAGTGCACCACATATTTTCATAAATATTCTACAATTCCCTTAGAGCTTTTTGGTATTTCAATTTCCTCTAACCTCTTCTTAATATCTTCACATTCACTTGTGTGTTCCATTTATTTGTACACAGTCAGAATTAGACATTTCTTCATTCAGGTATAAAACAGAATTGTACTAGAAAGTGGATTCAAAGCATTTCTGTTCTTTGTGAATCAAGACTTTTAAAAGGAACAAAGACAAATTAAGCTCAGTAACAAATGTCTAACAAAAGATCTAGATATCTTACAGAAATACTTAGAGTGGCAGGGTAAACAACTAGGCTGAGTTTGCTTTGACGTTTAAATCATTGTTATTTTAATAGAGTGGAAAATTCATTTAGATAGTAGAATCTGATAGTTACCCAATTAAAGCCTTTTTTGTCTATGTTAATGCAGTTTTAAATTTTTCAGTTTTGAAACCCACTTTTGCCAGAGAATTATCTAAAGATAGAAACAGCTTGAACAGTTGTCTTTAGATGTACCTCATGAGTGACAGTAAATTGTCAATTAGACCTTTAAAGCCTTTTATATAAAATTATAAGCCAATGTATTAAGCTTGATCAAGGTGCAAAGAACAGAGATACACCCAGGTTATTTCACTTTATTCATGGAGTTGGATGCAAGGCCACAGGGGAACATGCACAGGCAGAAAATACTACCAGTGTATACACAGGCACATGGGAGAGAATACCATCCTAGAAATGTAGGAGGTAGTGACCCAGTGATTCTTGTCTTTCCTGGACAGCCTTCTTTAGTGCCCCATGGCTTTGGGCCTTAATGATCCAGACTTATCATCATGCTCATTCTTCATCCCTATGCAAATGCAAATACTCCTTCCTCTGTCCGTGGCTTTTTGGTCCTCTCTATTTCATGGACTCTACTCATTGCTTTGACCATTCTGTGATTTCTAATAATCATAGCTTTTACTTATTGTCATGCCTGTGTCTTTCAACTTCTGTTTTCTTATTAACTGATACACACCATTCCAAAATGCAAACAGAGAGGAGGATAGAGAAGCTGATTGGATCAATCATCTGCTGTCTATAATTTGGAACCAGACCATATCATTGGCTAAAGACTTGAGGCAGAGCCCATCCCGGTCCAATCAGCAGTGGTCAGGGTAGCTGGGTCCTACAGACAACTTTCCTTGAAAGAAAGTCCCTCATGAGTATAATGGTCTCCTCTTCAATATAAAATGGCATTAAAGGGCTTTTTTAAAAAATAGGATCATTTTGACTCAGTGCCTGTGGTTCAAGCAGCTAAGGCACCAGCCACATACACCTGAGCTGGCGGGTTCAAATCCAGCCCCAGCCCGCCAAACAACAATGACAACTATAACCAAAAAATAGCCCGGGCATTGTGGTGGGCACCTGTAGTCCCAGCTACTTGGAAGGTGGAGGCAGGAGACTCACTTGAGCCCAGGAGTTGGAGGTTGCTGTGAGCTGTGATGCCATAGCACTCTACCCACAGCAACAGCTTGAGGATCTCCCTCCCCCCCCAAAAAAATAGGATCATTTAAAACTGTAATTATTTGCTTGATGTGAACAAGGAGAAAAATATAAATTAATAATTGACATTTGGGGGGCACCTATGGCTCAAAGGAGTAGGGTTCTGGCCCCATATGCTGAGCTGAAGGTGGTGGGTTCAAACCCAGCCCTGGCCAAAACTGCAAAAAAATGACATTTAAGGATGAAATGAGTACTCAAAAAATTTTGCTCACTCCTAGAATGTTCTTTAGCTTTTATACTGGCACTCAATACAGACAGAGTAGTTAGTATAAAGAAAGATCTTAGGGGCAGCGCCTGGGGCTCAGTGGGTAGGATGCTGGCCCCATATACCAAGGGTGGAGGGTTTGAACCCGGCCCCGGCCCCGGCCAAACTGCAACAAAAAAATAGACGGGCATTGTGGCAGGCATCTGTACTGTACTCCCAGTTACTCAGGAGGCTAAGGCAGGAGACTCGCCTAAGCCCAGTAGTTGGAGGTTGCTGTGAGGTGTGACTCCACGGCACTCTACCCAGGGTGATCAAGTGAGACTCTGCCTCAAGAAAAAGAAAGAAAGAAAGATCTTAGGCTTTGTAGTCTATTAGACCTGGAAATTGAATTCCTTTTTTGCCACGTGTCAGCTGGGTAACTTGAGCCACTTAACTTGCCTTCAAGTATCCATTGTCTTAGTTGGAAGTGCTTACTTCACAGGATGTCTAGTACTGGGGTCCTGCCCCAGGGGCAGGGTCCTTTTAGACCTGTGGAACCATCAGCAATAGACTGAGGTAATAATAAAGTTAAAAGCAGCAAGAGACAAAGAAGCAGGACATGCAGAATAGTATTTCCAAAGGTGGGACACAGTTCTACCACTTACTAGGTTGTGGGACTTCAGCAAATGGCCCTTAGTGTTTGTTCGACCCAGCTTTTATTTAAGGCTGTTTTCTCATAAAGCTGAGAAGGTAAGCTGAGGAAAAAGGGGAAACATCATAGTTTCTCTGAGTAAGCGTTAACTTTAAGGGTCTGGGCAGCCTTGAGAAATCTGGAACCTGAGCCTTGTATGGGGGCAGCCTCCTGTTTGTGGTCACACATGCAGATTCCTTGGGGGAGGTCAGACAGCTCTAGTTTCTCTGCGGAGCAGACAGCAGTGGTGTCGGTTCTCCTCTGAAGAATTGGTGGAAAAGAGAAATTTTCACCTTATTTCCACCC
>CAUYPK010153197.1:0-19612 GCA_963574355.1 Loris lydekkerianus
CCCCAGGCCGCCCCTCTAGGCGAGGGCAGTGGGACAGTGCCAAGTGCCCACGTCCAGCCCCCCAGCCCCAGGCTGCCCCTCCAGGCGAGGGCAGTGGGACAGTGCCAAGTGCCCACGTCCAGCCCCCCAGCCCCAGGCTGCCCCTCCAGGCGAGGGCAGTGGGACAGTGCCAAGTGCCCACGTCCAGCCCCCCAGCCCCAGGCTGCCTCTCCAGGCGAGGGCAGTGGGACAGTGACATGCGCCTGCGTCCAGCCCCCCAGACCCAGGCCGCCCTGGCAGGAGAGGACAGCAGGACAGCGCACCTTCTCCGTGTCCTCCTTCTTGACCTGCTTCAGGTTGGCACGCAGGTCCATGCACACCTTGTGCTTGGAGCCCAGTAGGGCCTTGAGCATGGCGTCGGCTGACATGCGCACACGGCGCAGCGGGGGCCTCTTGAACTTGCCCCGCAGGTCAAACAGCTTCTGGTTCATGTCCTCCAGCTGTGGGGGAGAGCCATGGGCACCCAGTCCCACACTGCCCCGTGCCCCGCCCTGCGCCCTCACCTCCTACCCCAGGCCCTCACCTCCTTTCCGCTCTTCTGCACCTTCACCTCCATGTCGTACTTCTCCTCCTCAGCAGTATCGACCTTGGCATGCAACTGCTTGCAGAGCTCCTGGGGCAGGGGTGATGGGTGGGCTGCCACCCCTCCCCACCGGACCTCCCACGAGCCCTCCTGCCAAGTGGGGAGATGGGGCAGCAGGCAGGGCTGCGGGGTGGCAGTGGGGCGGACAGCAGGCAGGGCTGCGGGGTGGCAGTGGGGCAGGCCAGTACCTGCACCTCCGACATGGAGCTGGGGATGTGCAGAGGGGGGCAATGCTCTGCCAGGTAGTTCTGCTTCTCTGCCTCCCGGCGGCCCTCCTCCTTCTCCAGCTCAGTGGCCGCGATCTGGAGCATCACACTCTGCGGGGAGCAACTGGTGAAGACCATGGCCTGACCCCCACCCTGGACCACATGGAGCCCTCCTGGAGCCCCAGCCTACCTTCAGGTGCTGCCTCCGGGCCGTGATGGCCCTGTTGCGCTTCTGCAGGAGGAAGAGGACAGAGTCAGGGCCCTGGCCTGGAGCCCCTACACCCAACATTCTCCCCACCCAAGTCAAGGATTCATACCCCACCCCCACCGTGCTGCAGGTGCCTCAAGCCTCACGGTGGTGCCACTTCCCCAGGTGACACATCATGTTGGAACGACTGGGGCTAGAGGGCTCAGGGCAGTTGGGTGGGACGGTGAGGTGAAGGCCAGAGGTACAGAAAGAAGAAGTGACTAGTGTGACCAGGCCACAGCCCCACCGGGCCCTGAAGGCCACTTCCTCTTTCAGCAGTGTCTTGGCAGGTGGGGGGACACTTTCATGGTAGATGGCTGGGCCATCTTCCCAGGGCCTCGGGGCTTTGAGTCTCTGACCTCTGACTTATGCTGAGGAAGGGAAGTCCAAACCCCACTATGTTTCCTGCACCACCACCACCCCAAGCATGTACTCACCTCCTCACTGCCCCAGGAGGGAGGACAAAGGGAGGAGGAGAGAGAGAAGAGAGAGGTTATGGCCATGGGTGGCAGGGCACAGAGGGCCGTGTGAGGGGCCATGGGGAACCACCAGGGACCACTTACTCTCCCATCCTGAGGTCCTGAGCAGAGAGCCTGTGGGGAGAGAGAGGCAGAGGTGTTAGCTGGGCCTTCGCACTTGCGGCACCAGCACCAGGGGTGGCAGGGGCACAGGCCTCTCGCTAACCAGCCCCTGCCCTGCCTCCACCTCTGACCTCACTCAAGGGCGATGTCTTGGAATTCCCCTGGTCAGAAGTAAGAGGAGAAAGTGTTCCCAAAATGTCCCAGGCAGGGCCCGAGGAGCTGCAGCTGTCCCTGAGGGAGGGTGGGATGGGCCAGCGCAGGTGGCCTCCAGCACGACGCTGTTATTTTTAACTCTGTTCCTTTGGCTTTGGGCCTAAGTGCATGTAAGGAAACTGCTCCCCAATCTGCTCTGGGGGCTCAGGTCCTAGGGTGCCTTGACCTGAACATTCTCCTGTCACAGGGTCCCCAGGAATGAGGCCTGGCCATCAGGTCCCTGGACTACCCTGCCCCATCCCAGCCTCCACCCCCAGCATCTGCTTCTCTCCAGCTCTGAGGAAGCCCCTCAGGCCCCCAGGCCCCTTGCCCCAGAAGTCCCCCTTCGAGCTGGCTGGAGCACTGCCCCGTCCCCTGGCCTCGGTGGGCCGGACTGGGCCTCACCTAGCGTCTGGGAAGCAGTGCTGGGCTCAAAGTCGGCCGGCAGTGGTGAGCTGGGCCGGTGGGCCCGAGGAGGGGTATAAATGTCCTCTCCTGGGCTGGGCCCCTGCTCAGAAAGGGCATGGAGCCCTCCTCAGACCAATGGGGGCCCAGATAGCTGAGAGGCCTCTCCACCTGCCCAGGCCGCCTGGCAGGGCGCGTGCTGCCATCCAGGCCAAGAAGTCTTGGGGGGGCGCGGCTGGGTGGCTCTATTTAGGGATCAGTGACAAGCCTGAGATGCCTCCCTTGTTCTTGCAAGGAGCCCAAGAACAGCTGCAGTGGCCACGCATGGGCCCTGCTGGGACACATGGCTCAGGTCTCAGTGGAAGGACACTCCTTTCTGCCCATCTCAGTCAGCGTCCCATCTACCCTCCCTGCTGGGCCCCTGTGGTCCTCTGTCCCCACGTCAGCTCTCCAGGCACGAGCTGGCACTTCCCTCCCCATCTGCCCCCAGGTGTGGCCTAGACCCTGAACATGGCCTCCTGGGCCTGCTGTAGCCTGAGCCTGCTTTCCTGCCAGGGATTGGGGGCCTGGCCTACCCCCAACACCCTGCCATGGTCCCCTTCACCTGGGCGGCTTGGGACACGTCCTACAACCCAGGGTAGCAGCACCACCCACCTGGGAACCTCTCTCTGACCCGCAGGGGCTTAGCCTGCCTGGCTGCCTGGGCAAGCCCCATGTGGCCCTCTCATCCAGGCCGCCCCCAACAGGGGCCCCTGGGCCGTGACTTGGCACCCTCTCCCAGCCCTGCCGGCAGCCCATGGGGCGGCTCAGAGGAGACACGCCATGCAGGAGGCTTTGGAGGCACTAAGGCGGCCCAGATGTGTGAGGAACGGGAGGCCAGGCTGTACCACCAGGGCCAGAGCCATTTCTGAAGGGGTGTGCTGCCCCCTGCTGCTTACACAGGGGAAGCACCACCACCGCCACATCCTTCCCTTTGCCCAGCAAGACCTCACCTCCCCCTCTGCCCTTGTGGGCCCCAAGTGGTAGGACTCTTGTTGGGCCCCCTCCACCCAAGGACCAGGTGCCCACCCACTGGAGACTCTCCCCCATCCTTGGGAAGAGCTTTTGTGGGAAGGACAGAGCTACCCCCCAGCCTCCACATCCCCACAGGCTTGAGCAGGACAGGCAGTGGCAGGTGAAGTGTTTATTACAGTGAGTTCCAGGGGACTGAGGCACAAGGGCCTTCAGGAGTGAAGAGAGGACAAGTGCAGGCGTGGCTGCATGGCCAGCATGTGGTCCACCTCCCTGGCAGGCTGCAGGCGGTGCCACTGGGCAATGGGCTGCCGGGCATGGGCCAGCATGTCTGCCCAGTGCTGCAGGGGCTGGCCAGAGGCCCAGGCACCAAGAAGCACCTTGCCCATGGGCTCGGCCCAGAGCTGCGGGCCACGGGCCCAGACAGCCAGCACCAGGTCCACACTCTGGGCACAGGCGGGCCAGCAAGCCGGTGTGGGAGAAAAAGACTGTGATCAGCTCGGGCCGGCCAGCAGCCCCACCCATCCTTTCCTCCCAGTGGCCCACCTGGACCTGGCTGAAGGGCACGAGGAAGGTGAAGGCCTGGTTGAAGTAGGGAGCGGCAGAGCCCTTCCTGACAGACATCTTTCTTTTCTTCCACTTCCGCTGGTTCAGCATGAGCTGGACCTTCACGTAGGGCTCTGGCCAAGTGAGAAGGGACAGAGGGTGGCCCCGGCCTACGGGCTGGGCACAGGACCCCCAGCCCTCTGTCCACCAGGGTAGACAGGAGTGGCTCTCACCTGCCAGCCCTGGATGCAGGCCCTGGTCCTCCAGCACCACCACGGACAGCCGGCCTGAGCCAGGCGCATACTGGAGTGAGACACACAGCTCCCCGGCCTGCTCGGGCTATGGACAGTGAGGGGCCTCAGTTCCTGATGGCATGGGGGCAGGGCTGCAGGCTGGGCTGGGGCCTGGTGTGCAGCGGTTCACCTGGGTGGTGCCGGGTGGGCCCAGCTGGTACCAGCACTCCAGGATGTGCTGCAGATCCGCCGTGCCCAGTGGCAGGCTGAGCGAGCCCAGGGCTCGTGCTGGGAGAAACACCTGAAGTCCAGCAGCTGCACCTGCAGGGTGGTCCCAGGCAGCTCTGCCTGTGGGACCTGAGGGTGGTGGAGTGAGCAGGGCCCTCACCCCAGGTGGGGCCCTCCTGGCAGCACAACCCCCACTCACATGGAAGCTGCAGGCTTCGTCAAACACCGGGCAAAGGGTGCCACGGTGCACCCTCGTCTCGTGCCTATGCCTAGTCTAGGTGGACACAGTGACAAGGGCATAGGGATCCGCTGTGCCTGCCGCCTTCAGGTCAGCTGCCTGCTTCAGGCCCACCCTGATCTGGCAGCCAGTGGGGTGGGGTCAGATTACCCACACTGTCAGCCCCCACCATCCAGGCACAATATTTGCCCCTCACCCCTCACCCCTCCAGAACCGCAGAACCTCTGGGCCTACATAGCGGAGCCCTTCACCTCCTGGTTCCCAAAGTCATACTCCAAGGAGAGCTGCAGGCGCCCCCATGGCGGAGGTCCCCCAGGACTGAACTCCAGGTCACCCACATCCGGCTGCACCTGGGGCGAGTGGGGACAAGGGTGGCAGGAGCTGCCCCTACAGAGCGGGGTTGGCAGGCAGCAGCTCCAGGATGAGAGCCAAACCATGCACTGTGGGCCTGGTTGAAGCAGGGGCAGTAGAGCCCTCAGAGGGCTCACAGCCTCAGCTTAGCTCTGCCCCAGACATGGTGTCTCTTGTACCACTGCCTTCCTCAAGGACCTGCTGTGGTTCCCCTTGGCCCAGGGACAAACCTCTCTCTCTTTTGTGTGGCCTGCCCTCAGCTTTGCCCGTCTGCTTCCCTGAGAGGAAGGCCCTTGATGTGCCTGCTTTTGGGTGGATTAGACCATCCCTGGGGCTCACCCCTGACCACCCTTAAGCTACCCCGAGCCCCTCAGCCTGGGCCTTGCACTGCCCACTGTGCTGAGGCAGGTGGAGCCGGGCACTGGGAGGCGGCGCCTCACCAGGTGGGTGGAGGTGCTGCTATGGGTGCTGCCCAGGCCCACGGCTTCCCTGTCCCTGGGCTTCTTCCTGTGGCAGCGGCGGCAGCAGCAGATGGCACAGAGCAGGCAGGAGACACCAAGAACAGTGGCAAGAGCAACGAGGACGAGTGCCCAGTGGGGCCCTGGGGGACAGGAGCCAACATGTGCCTGTGACAGCCACAGTCCTGTGGGCCATGACCTCCCTTCGTCCCTCCCAGGGGTCCCAAAACTCACAGGGGGTCCGGGCAGTGAGGTCTGGAGTGAATCCAGGCACAGCCATGGTACCAGCTGGGGCTGGGGTTCTATGGGCATCTGGTGAGTGTCCCATCTTTCCCCTGGTGGCTTGGAGGAGACAGCCAGGAAGGCTGGGTCACCTGGGGAATGGCCCCTAGGGCCCCTGCCCACTGCCCCATCTGCCTGGCAGTGGCCAGCACAAGATCTGCATGGGCAGGAGGTGGTCTGGATGGCCGGGGGCCAGGGTCCTGAGCAGCAGGAAGCCAAAGGAGGGAAGCACTGGGCATTGAAAGTACTAGCTCAGCTGCCACAGGCCCAGACTCCGGGCCACCTCCCCTTAGCCCCCAGACCCAGCCAAGCAGGCCAAGCCTGGACAGCCTGTGAATTCAGAGCACTCTTCCCTCATTGTAGGAAGCCCCTTCTCCCAGAAGCTGCTTTCCTCCATACCCTTGTCCCCTAGGCCCTGGGCCCGGCCTGGGGGTCCTATCCCTTCAACAGGGAGTCTCATCTCATTGAGGTTCCAACACATCCCTCCCACACCCCTGGGGCCCACCATAGTTCACCAGCCACACGGGTAGAGGCCCAGGAGCCTGGCTTCTTTGGGGCACGGGAGAGGGAGGCGGGTGGGGCTGGCTGCAGGGTGGGGGCTGCTGTAGGTAAGCCCAGGCCAGGCTGAAGGTGTGGTCCTGGCTGGGGCACAGGGCCAGCAGCACCTGGGGAAGGGGGAGCAGGGCAGAGTGAGGCGGGAGCAGCCAGAACATTCCTCCAGACTGACTCAGGGCCGCCCAGACTTGCTACCTGCCTGCCTGGCCACCCTTTGGCATATGGGTGGGAAGGAGGGTGGGAGCCCCTCACCTCACCTGCCTGGGGCCTGGGACAGAGTGCACCTGGCCAGACTGGCTCCTCCCATTCATGGGGGGAAGTCAAGTTCCTCCCGGCACTGTGATCCTCTCCCCTTCCTCCCTCCCACCAGGGATCTCAGTCCCAAAAAACTTGAGGTCCCTCCCATCATCGCCCATGAGAGCCTGTGACCCTTGTTGCCATGTTCAAGTTCAGCTCAGCCCTAGGGGCCCAAACCAGGGCCAGATCCCCTCATCTCTGAGTCCCCAGCCTGGTACAGAACATGGGGAGAGAAAGGAACCCCTCACACATACCCAGCATTGCCACCCCACACACCTGTGGGCTGAGGGGGTGGCTCCAGCCCCAGACCTACCCCAGACCCCAGTGTTTGGAGAAGGGGGGTGCAATGTTGTGAGGTGAGGCTGCCCGGGCCTCAGCGGGTCTTCAGACCCACCTGCTTGCCTGCCCCATGGGGCTCTTCATGCCTGCCTTGTCCCCGAGGCAGCACAGTAGTCCCCATTCATGGGTGAGCTGACCAAGGCTGGGCACCCCACTATATGATCCCTGAGGCCAGCATGGCACGGAGCCCAGCCTGTGCCCAGAACAGATGGGCCAGGCCTGGGGGTGCCATAGATGCAGAGAGGATGTGGAGAGAAAAACTGCCTCCTCCTCACTCTGCACCCAGACCATTCTGCTCAGAGGCCACACACCTCGCTCTGCACCAGGCCCCACAAATTGCAACTGCTCCTGGGCAGGGCTCCCCTGCAGAGGGGGCGGTGGGTATGCCACCAAGCTCAAAGGCCTCAGAAGCCCCTCTGCCCACTGGGAGCTCCCAGGGCACTGGAACCCTTCAGTGGCTAGCAGTTTCCAGGGTCAGCGGGCAGGAAGGGCTGGCAGGAGCTTCAGAGGATCCCACAGAGTCCCGCAGCGTCCTGATTCAAGCAGGCCATGGCTCCCGGGAGGATTTAAGCATTCTGGGACTGAAGTAGCTTCATTCCAGATTTTTATGGCTGAGGACTCAGGATAAATCTTCCATACAACATCCACCTGTGCCCCTCCCCTGAGCCCCTGCTCTGCTGGTCCTCTCACCTCCTGCAGCCTAACAGAGGCAGGGAGGGGACAGCTTAGCCATAATTTTCTGTGGGGGGGTCAACAGGGTTCCTGAGCCCGCCTGGGCAGGCTGTCCCTAGAGGACTATAGGGGCTATGGAAGCTGGCCCTGGGGAGTCCTGGGAGCTTAGGAACTCTGGCCACTAGCTGTGGGGAATGCCCTCAGCCCTGCCAGGTTCCCCCAAGGGTGAGGGTTGGGCAAAGGATCGGCAGGTACGTGGCCACCAGGTGGCGCTGTCTGCTCCACTGGACCCAGCCCATCGCAGGACCCAGCCGGACAGACAGTGGGCTGGAGCCCGGGCAGGACACAGGAGAGGAATGCCCAGACTAGAGAGACTCCTCCGTTCTCTCCCCACCCAGGGAGTCAGACAGCCTGAGGCAGGCAGCTGCTCACTCCTGGAGGCCGGCAGTCCCAGGGAAAGCCCTCTATTGGGTTAGCACTGCTTGTTCCCAGGAAAGGGAGACAGGGGTCCTTCCTGAGTCACCCCAGTGACCAGCCACCTGCCCTAGAGGCCCCTCCCTGAGGCTCTGCGAATCCAGCTGTGCCCCCCATAAGGGCAGCCGGTCTGTCCCTGTAGCTGCCAAGCTGTGCCAGGCCGTCCCTTTGCTTCAAGGTCTATATGGGCCCCACCTTTCCCTGAGAGGCCCCCACCCATCCTACCCCCACCCCATCACACCAGGCCCCAAGCACTTTGTGCTGAAGTCCCAACTTTGTGATCAGGAAGCCCAGCACCCAGCAGGCAGAGCACTGGTGGCCCCCAGACTCCCTGGGAGCCACGCAGGCACATCTCCCAGCTCTCCACTGTCAGCCTAACTGGCATCTTTTGTGCCTCTGTGAGAGCCAGTTTCTGTGGGTCTTTCCTCTGGGAAAGCAAGATCCCTGCAGCATTCCCGTGGCAGCCCCAGGTATACAGTTGCTCACCTGATTCCCACCGCTGTCTGTGACCAGCCAGCCACTAGGCCTTCCTCTCCAGGCCTGGGCACCAGAGGTTTGTCCCACTCTTGGACACTCTGCCCCTCTCAGTGAGGAGGGCATGGGAGGCAGGGCTTCAGGGAGCCCCACCTCGTGGCCAGAACTGCTGGCCCTCAAGAGCAGGGACACTCCCCTCGGGAGGAATGTCCCTCCAGGGCCTGAGCTTCAGGGCTCTGGCCCACCCCCAGGCCTCTCTCTCGGGACTGGGGGTGTCTTCAGTTCTACTAAGCTTTGTAAGATGGGATGGGCCCACTGGGCTGGCCTTTGTGAGGGGAGCAGGGGAGGACAGGCTGGCTTGGTCTAAGCGGTCAGGTACCCCAAAGAGGTGTCCTGAGTCACATGGACATTTGGTTTGGGGGATGGCACAAACTTGGGGCTGCCAGCTCCAGTAGAAACAAGGGTGAAGAGGGTGGGAATTGAGAAGGGGTGCTGCAGGGAACTGCTTTCTCCGTGCTGCCCAAGGCAGTGCTGGGGGCTCTCACAGAGACCGCCCCTGCTTCCAGGGTGTAGAGACCTCCTGCAGGCCTCTGTGCCTTTGCCTCCTGCTGGGCTGACCCTCCCAGCCCCCTGACCTCTCATCAGGTGGCTGTGAGCCAGTGGTTTGCAAGTCCTCACTAGTCTAACCCTGAGCACCTCTTGCTTTAGCTGGACCTTGAGCTTATACCTGTAGCTCCGTCGTGCTGCTCTGGCCAGTTATTTTGGTCCAGTCCCCCTGGCCAAGACCCTCAACTGTGCCCAACTCTGAGCAGCCTTTCTGGCCAGGTTGCCTCTCAGAACCCCTTATCTATGGCTGGCTGGCCAGACGTAGGCTGGTTAATGCATAACAGGAGAACCTGTCCCACAGGGCCTGGCTGCAGGGCTGGCCAGGCAGGACTTCTGCAGACACGGCCCAGGCTCGGGGGTGTTCTGGCACCCAGCGGGGGATGTGTGGGTGTGCACATGTGTGCCTGTGCTGGTCACCAGTGGTTCCTTCTGGTGTGTTCTCTGGGCAGGAGGTGAAGGGCCAGGACCTTCCCTGTTACAGTCTAGGGGCACTAGAGGGAAGCCTGCTGGGGCTGGCAGGGCACTTAGGCCAGTAGAACACAGTGGTGGAGGTTCCCAGTGGCCCCACAGTGCAGCCCGACCTCCATACCCATGTGTGGCTCCCCCGCCTGGCCCTCCCCCGTAGGGCCTTTGTGCCTTCCCAGCATATGGTGCGTCTGTGGCAAGACGGGTGTCTGAATTTCCTGGGCAGAAAGGAGAAAACCAAACAGCCAGCAGCCCGAGGCTAGCCCTGCAGCCCCCAAGACGGCAGCTTGGCAGCTTGGCAGCTGGCGGCCCCACTAAGACCCTGGCAGGTTCCTGTGCACGCACACTTCCTATAAGGCCACCTAGGAATGTCTGTGGTTGGAACACATGAGAAATGCTGACTCAGGGAGGACTGTGAGCGGCTGGCACATGGCACATGTGGGAGTCTCCAGGGTCTGGCCAGAGGACCACAAGCTGCTGCACACATGAGCGTCTCCATGGTCTGGCTCAGGGGGACTGAGAGCTGCTGGCACACATGGGAGTCTCTAGAGTCTAGCCAGGGCACCCCTTCATCTGGGGCCAGGGACAGCTGCGAATGGGTGCACAATAGGCCAGAGAGTCTACAGTTTGGTGCACCTGCGCTCATTCTCCGCACTTAGTGTGTGCATGCCCTAGTACCCCATAGGCTTTCTTCACCTGGGGATCTGCACCCCACCACCCGATCACCTGAGCACTGGGGAGACTGCACCCCACTACTGGGCACTTGAGCACCAGGGAAGCTGCACCCCACCACCTGAGGACTGGGGAGGCTGCACTCCTCTCCTCGAATACAACTGTGTTGCTAGTTCCCTGAACTGCACTTCCCATCTGAAGCTGCATCTGTATTCTGGGGTATCTGGGAGAACACACACTCACCTGGAAGTCTGGGCCACGTGACCCACTTGCAACGGCTGGCGTACAGGCCCCAGTCAGCTTACTGAGGTTCTCTGAGCCCCTCTTCTCCATGGTTACCCGGAGCACCTGGTGGCTGGGGCCTCTAACCTGCCCAGCTTCGTGCCAGCCCCACTCAGCCGAGGTACTCCTGCTATCAGCACCCTCACTCCACACCCGAGAAGCGCCCAGGTACCCTTGCAGCCTTCTCCCCACAGCCTGGGTCCTAGGGCTCCACTCTGTCATTGCCAGGGTACTCAGACTTCTATACCCCACTGATCGAATGCTCTGAACGCCCCACAGACACATCACAGGCGGGCTGGTCCCCTGTTCCTGCTGCTTCTCCAGGATGTGGGAGCCCATTCGTCCTGTCTCACTCTCCATGCCATTCTCTCCTGGGCTGGGCTGTCACCCACCCGTGCCACCCAGGTGTTTGGGGCTCTGCACTGTGCCTGGGAAGAGCCAGACCCCCCACGCATTGACGCCTGTATCTCTCACCCCATTAATCTAAGTGTCTGAGTCTCCATACCCTATTAGTCTGAGTGTTTGGGTTCTATACCCCACCCTACGGTCACCTAGGACCCTAGCCTGATGCCCTCCATCCCTCAAGTGGATGCAGACTGTCTTGGGGCCCTGGGGACTGCACCCCACTGCTTGGAGGATCAGGGTGGCTTCTAGTCCAGTTTGGTGTTTCTGTAGCCTGCACCCCACTCACTTGAATACCCAGGTAATGGATAAGTGAGGGACTTGGTATGTCTGCGTACCCAGACAACATGAACCCTGGAACTCTGACTGTCTGGGCACCTTGTTCCCCAGGCATCAGAGTATCTGAGCCTGTGGGACTCACCTATCCCCACTTCTGCCTTCTGAGGGATGCCCATCCTCCCATCCCCTTTCCTGGGTGTGGCTGGTACCCCAAATCCTCCCAGAGCCTGGGAAATTTGTGTATGTCTGCAAAGGTGCCCTTGTCACCTGGGCACAGTCAGAGTCTGACCCGTATTCCCTGGTGTCTGGACACACGGCCTTCCTCTGCATGTGTGAGCCACTCACTGCCATCCAGGTCCAGCTGCTGGACCATCCCCACATAGGGGCTCAGGTCTCACGGGCCTTGCTGCTCAGACTCAAGTCTAGCCCTTCATTCTGAGCATCTAGGCAGCCTGCACCCTACTCTGCTGGATATCCGAGGGGTGAGGACTTCACCACAATGGCACTGCAGGGTCCCTGGGAGATTATATGAGCTTCAGTGCACCCCACCTGAGTGTTTGCACAGCTTGTCCCTCATCACCAGGGCCTTTGGCAACTGGACCCTGACCGTCTGTCTCACATGTGGGCACATCCAAGGTCAGGGCCCCTGGGGGCCAGTTCCCAGTTCCACTGCGTCTTTGGATGACCACTGCCCCTTCATCAGCAGTTATTGTAGCCTATGTGAGCTATGGACTAGGACCCCTGAACCCCCTTCCTGTGTGGTGCCAGTGGGGCTGCTGCTCACTATCCAAGCTTCTGAAGGTCTGAGCCGCTGCCACAGCGCCTGAACCCCACCAGCCCAAGAGCTCGGCTGCCTAGGTCCATGTGACTCTGCACTATCCAGTGCTTTGGGCCCCACATACCCAGCTGCCTGAGTACATGTCCCCTGACTGAAATGCTTGTCTGGATTCGGGGTCCCATAGCTTGCACCCCCTCCTGAGAGTCTGAATCACAAGTCCCTAAATCTGAGTATTAGGGTGCTCTGTTCCTTAGCTGCCTGCACCCCACACCTCATTCAGGCCCATGTCCCAGATTGGGGCTGCTTGTGGGCATGCTCCAAGTCTGCGTCTTTGGATGCCCTGAGCCCATTCACGCTTGTCTCGGGGCCTCTGTGCCCTCCTCACGTGAGCCTCTGGGCAGTCTGCAGCCCATCCGCTCGCTGCTCCCAGACAGTCCACGCATTGTCGCCTGTTCCGGGAATGGCCGTGTGCAGCCAGCAGGCACATTCTGGGGTTTGGCTGAAAGCCAACCCAAACCCTCTCCTTGTTGGCCCTAGCACCAAGTCGCTGCAGACGCAGGAACTGACAGAGGGGGTGCGGACGGGAGAGTGGGGACCCTCTGTTTGGGGGCATGAGATCAAAGCCTGCCCTGTGAGCAGTGTCCTGGAGCCAGGGGGTGTCAGGGCGCAGGAGTCTAGGGCCCGACAGAGGCATGTCCTGGACTAGCTGCCAGCAGGACGGGCTATGTGTGTAGGGTGGGAGGAACATTCCTGACCCTTCCACGGCTGCCATTTCCTGCCCAGGCTGCCCCAGCCACCCACCCGCTGGACACACAGGCCAGGAGAGGTGGGCGAACAGGCCGTCAGACGTGTCAACATCACTTTGGGCAGGGGCCAGGACAGAGCCGTAGGGGACAGAGGTGAGCTGGGGGTGCCACCTCTGGCACTGTGAAGGACTGCAAGGAGAGGGCCCTGGGCACCTGTCCCCCGCCCACACCAGCTCCTAGCTAGGTCCCCCCTGCGGGTCACACAAAGGTGCCCCCACTTTTCCAGAAGCCCTTGTGTGAGTGAGGAACCAGTGGGGGAGGGCAGGAATGAGGGGCTGCCAGGTGAGGTGGGGAGGACTAATGCGCACTCTCCATGCCGGCTGTTCTCCTCTGGGGTATCTCAGGGGGAGGAGGGCGCTGGAGGTCTGGGGAACCTCCAGGCTGGAGAGCTCGAGGCCCGCCTGGGTCCTGTCCTGCTGCCGAAATGCCCTGCCCTGCCCAGCGGCCCACTCGGACTGCACCCCTTCCCCAGGCCTCTACTCCAGGGCAGCTGGGTCAGGGGCTGGCCTAGATATGGTCTGGCCTCCTTGGTGCACCTGCCCTTCCAGTGAGATGTGCAGGGGCCCTTCCCAGCCAGGCCCAGCCTTGTGAGGACACTGAGTTTCCACACTAGTCCTGCTGAACCAAAGATGTGCAGGGCTGCCTCTGCTATGGAGGGACCCCCCCCCCCACTATGTGCAGGCCTCTTCTGTGTTGGGACCCTCTGTGGGGGGAACATGGGAAGGACAGTGATGACTCAAACAGCCCAATTAAGTGCCACTGGGCACAGTGAATAAGAAAGTGGCAGGGCCGCACCCTGACCAGGCTGCAGAGGGTCCAGGCAGCTGTAGCTCTGGGGGATCGTTACCCCAGGCTGGACAATCTGTTTGGGGCTGTGCCTCCCACCCAGTCCCTGTCTTGGCTCAGTGCAGCTGTGGGACCAGCGTTCCCAGTGCTGAGCACCACAGGCCCTGTCGTGGCCTCCCGAGGCTAAGGGCACTTTGTCCGGGGGTCAGGGGCAGTCTGGGCCAGGGCAGCGGTAGCCGCAGGAAAGATTAGCCAGCTCCAGGCTCCCTCTGCCATCCTCAGGGCTCCACTCCACAGACCCCCACCCAACCCACTCCGCAGGCGCCCCCTCCCCTCCATCCCCTTACTGGGCCCCTCCTTAGCCTCAGCCAGCCATCCTCCTCCTCACGTCCTGGGTTTCTCCCCACAGGGACCCTGTTTCTGGATGAAAGGCTACCTCCCGGCGTCCAGGTCCGAGCAGCTCCTAACTGAGGGCCTCTGGACAGCCTTCCTGCCACCCTGGGGCCTCTCCTGCCCCTGAGAGCTCAGCAGGGCTGACTGGGACTCCAAGAGATCCAGGCCATCTTCCTGACCTCAGCACAGAGGGTCACCCTAAGTCCTTGACAGTGGGGCATCAAAGTCCACCATCAAAGCCACCTGAGTGGCTGGGGGAGAGGGGCAAAGGGTCCCGGGAAACACAAAGATCACTACTCAGGGCCCAGGCTGGGAACAGAAAGACCACTAGCTTGCAGATGGAGAGAGAAACAAAGCCCCTTCTGGGGAGGGACGAGGACAGAGGTGTGTGGCTGCAAGGGACAGCAGGCCAGTAGATGACTCAGGGCCAGTCCTGAAAGGCTGTAGGGCACAAAGATGTGAGGAGCCGGCTTTAGGCTACCAACATGCCCACGGCTGCCCTTTTCTGCATGTAGGTCGCAGGTCACAGGTCACGAGCACCTGCCTTGCACCCTGCCAGCTCCTCCCCAGAAGTGCACATGACCCCCTCACCTGTGTGTGGGTACATGAAGACACCACACCCAGACACAAAGCACACACCTACGCACCACCTGCTCTCACACACACGTGTGTCAACGTGCACATGTGCATACACACCCCCCTATGTACGGCCCGCTCACACACATGTGTGTGTGTCAATGTGCACATGCACACACACACACCCAACACGCAGTCTGCTCTCACACACATACACACGTCATTGTGACATGCACACACACACACCCTACACACAGCCTGCTCTCACACACACATGTGTCACTGTGCACATGCACACACACCACACACAGCCTGCTCTCTCACACACACACACACGTGTCACTGTGCACATGCACACACACACAGCCTGCTCTCACACACACGTGTGTCAACATGCACATGCACACACACACACACACCCCTACGCATGGCCTGCTCACGCACATACGTGTGTCAATGTACACATGCGTGCACACAGACCTATGTACGGACAGCTCATGTACACATGAAAGACCCTGGAATCTCTCTCTCTGCTGCCACCCTGACTCTTGCTAAGGCCCTTTGGGGAAAGCCCTCAGCAGTGGGTCTCAGCTGCTGTGGAAGGAACGTGTGTTGGCTCCACAGCAGCCACCAGCTCTGTGCACTCCACAGTGCCCAGACAGATAGTGCGCATATGAAGCCACCACAGCTTCTGGACAGGCAAGGGTACAGGTGCAGGTGCTAGCCAGGCTGCCCAGTGTCTGCAGGTCTCGCTGCCTCTGCCTCTGTCCTAACCACCAGCCACATCTCCTGGCTTCCAGCAGACTGTGCGGGGGCTGAAGCTAGCCAGCACTTTGTCCAGTACCAACTCTAAGCCTCACCCAGCAAGGTGGGGAGAAAGCCAGGCCAGCTCCCCTCTGGGCCCCTCTGCCCAGACCCAGCAGCTGGGTTGGCCAAGCCCTCCTGCCTTTGTCTCCTCTGACCACTGCAGCTTGTCTGAGCCATATCTCAAGGTGGGTATTTGCTGCCCTAACCCCCTTAAATCTGAGGGTGCTATTGGCTCCCAGCCTCTGCTGCCTCCACAGGACAGGTGCTGAACAATGGCGAAGGGATAGAGGAGTCGGTGCTGCAGGTGGGGAGTGTAGGCAGAGGGGATTGTGGGGGACTGCAGCCCACCTGACCCCAGGGTATGCAGCCACCCTCTCTACAGCCTGTCCTCCCAGGCCTGGATGCCAGCAGCACCTTGGACCTCCCCCCCACACTGGCCTTCTGAACTGGACCCAATCAAGGCCTGGTGGGCAAGAGACCCCCACTCTGACCCTGACTTTTGGGGAGGGGTGAGCAGCTCATCTTCCCTGGGACAACATAGGGGCACCAGGCCCAGGACCCACAGAGCCAGGCAGGTAGAGGGGCCTTGAGAGGTGGAGGGCATCCCAGGGATGAGTATGGGACAGCCCACGTGCATACGGCAGGGATCCAGGGACGAGTATGGGACAGCCCACGTGCACACGGCAGGGATCCAGGGACGAGTATGGGACAGCCCATGTGCACACAGCAGGGATTCCAGGGATGAGTATGGGACAGCCCACGTGCACAAGGCAGGCATCCCAGGGACGAGTATGGGACAGCCCACGTGCACACGGCAGGGATCCAGGGACGAGTATGGGACAGCCACGTGCACATGGTAGATATCCCAGGGATGAGCAGGGGACAGCCCACATGCATACAGTAGGGATCCAGGGATGAGTATGGGACAGCCCACGTGCATACAGTAGGGATCCAGGGATGAGTATGGGACAGCCCACGTGCACACAGCAGGGATCCCAGGGACGAGTATGGGACAGCCCACGTGCACATGGCAGGGATCCCAGGGACAAGTATGGGACAGCCCACGTGCACACTGCAGGGATCCCAGGGACGAGTGCACATGGCAGGGATCCAGGGATGAGTATGGGACAGCCGATGTGCACACAGCAGGGATCCAGGGATGAGTATGGGACAGACCACGTGCACACGGCAGGAATCCCAGGGATGAGTATGGGACAGCCCACGTGCACATGGTAAATATCCCAGGGATGAGTATGTGACAGCCCATGTGCACACAGCAGGGATCCAGGGATGAGTATGTGACAACCCACATGTACACCTTAGGGATCCCAGGGATGAGTATCGGACAGACCACGTGCACATGGCAGGCATCCCAAGGAGGAGTATGGGCCAGCCCACATGCACATGGCAGGGATCCAAGGCTGAGTATGTGACAGCCCACATGCACACGGCAGGGATCCAAGGATGAGTATGTGACAGCCCAGGTGCACACGGTAGGGATCCTAGGGATGAGTATGTGACAGCCCACGTGCACATGGCAGGCATCCCAGGGATGAGTATGGGACAGCCCAGGTGCACACGGCAGGGATCCAAGGATGAGTATGTGACAGCCCACGTGCACACGGCAGGCATCCCAGGGATGAGTATGGGACAGCCCAGGTGCACACGGTAGGGATCCTAGGGATGAATATGTGACAGCCCACGTGCACACGGCAGGCATCCCAGGGATGAGTATGGGACAGCCCAGGTGCACACAGCAGGGATCCAAGGATGAGTATGTGACAGCCCACGTGCACACGGCAGGCATCCCAGGGATGAGTATGGGACAGCCCAGGTGCACATGGTAGGGATCCTAGGGATGAGTATGGGACAGACCACGTGCACACGGCAGGCATCCCAGGGATGCCTGGCAAACTCAGGGCAGACACCCAGACCTCTGTTGCAGGGACCTGTGAACTAACAAATGGTGTTGTGCCGGTGGCCGAGTGGGCGGCTATTCACCACACACCACAAAAAAAAAAAAAAAACAGAACAGTACCATGTCAGAGCTGAGAAAAGACAAAAATATTTACTGCCTGGCCCTGCACAGAACGTAGCAGCCAAAGAGAGCCCCGAATTGGAGTTCCTCAGCCCTGGGGCCAAGGTGTCACCCATGTGATGTGACTAAGTGCCCACCACTTGTCTGTGGCGCAAACAGCACTCCTTCACCACCACAGTGCCACACAGCTTAGTCAGACTCCCTGCAGCCGGGTCACCAGGAGTCCCCGAGGGCTGCATCCTCTCCTAGACATGCAACTGGGGAAGGGTCTACCCTGAGCTCACTGGCCTACTGGCAGAATTCCATTCCTTGGGGTCATGGGAACAAGGCCCTCACGTCCCACGGGCCACTGCGGTCCTCTCCAGGCAATTCCCCAAGGCCAGCAGAGCCCAGGAGGGGCTGATACCCACCACCTTTGCCTTATCCCTTTGGTTAGAAGAAAGCCACAGACCCACCTGCTCTCCGGGTGGGGTGGGGGTGTACAAAATCACAAAGAACAGACACACCCAACTGTCCCCTTGGGGCAGAATTGCTCCTGAATGGGGACCCCAGTCCTAGGTCCATTATTTCCATTAGGGATTACAGAATTGCAATTTTCTAAATCTACCATTTATGCAGCATTTGTGTGCAAGAACCCTTCTAGAGATGTATTTTTCTACATCAAATGTTCAGTACAGGGAAGGCTGAAGATATCAATTGTTTCAAATACATATAAAATTATGAAATCACGAACGCAAACATCTCTAAAAATACTGTATTTAATGTGTGCGACAACTTTCCATTGTGTGTAGGAAGTGACCGTGAACTCCAAAGTTTATGATCACACCAACCCCCGATTATTATCACGCACTTCTGGATGCCTGATGTCCTGGCTAGGCTTAGCTGGACCCTTCTCACCCAGGGTCTCCTCGGGCTGAGACCGAGGGCCCAGCCAGCTGCATTCTCATCTGCAGGCTCAGCTCAAGAACTCACTTCCAGCCTTGTTGAGGTCTTTGGCAGAACTCACTTCCACTTGGAGGCGGATTCACAGCCTTGTCACTGCTGTGTCACCACAGTACACCTCTTCAAAACCAGCAACAGAGGGATGGGGTCTGTGTACCTGGGGCTTCAGAGAAGGCCTTGGCTGTGTTATTCAAGCTCATTAAGTCAGGGCCCTGGGGAACATCTCCCTTTGATTGACTCAAAGTAAACTGATAAGGGATGGTAATTACATCTGCAAATCCCTCCCCTTTGCCTCAGTCTCTGGGTAAAAAGCAGATCACAGGTTCTGTCCTCACCCAGAGAAGGGGACTCCATCAGGGGGAATCCTGCTGGAGTGTGTCTGCCACCCACTGTTCAAACACTCTGTACTTGCTCTGCTGGTGACCAAGTCAACCTTCCAGGACCAAGGGGGAGGCTTTGAAGTTGACTGGTGCATCATTTTGAAATGACCACCTCAGCCTTTGATCTCTCTTGGCTTCCAGATAGGACGAGAGCTTCCAGTGCAGCCTGTAGACGCTGTCTGGAGCCTGTCATGCCCCTAGGGATTGCGGAGGCCGCAGTGCAGCCTGCAGATGCCGTCTGGAGCCTGTCATGCCCCTAGGGATTGCGGAGGCCAATGGGAGCCAGGTGCACATGGCCATGGGTTTGGTCGTTGTTTCTAGGCCTGTTCAGTGCACAGAATTAGGAAATGCATATTTTTCCCCAGTTTTTTTATTTTTATTTCTTCTGAGACGGTCTCACTTTGTCGCCCCTGGTAGAGTGCCGCAGTGTCATGTCCCACAGCAACCTTACTCTCCTGGGCTCAAGCGATCCTCTTGCCTCAGTTTTTTTCTGTTTTTAGTAGAGATAAGGTATTTCTTTTGCTCAGGCTGGTCTCAAACTTGTGAGCGCTAGCTATCCACCCGCCTCGGCCTCCCAGGTTGCCCAGTTTTTTTGTTTTTTTTTTGTTTTTTTTAATTATGGTAAAATCTATGTAACATAAAATTTAACAAGTGGCTCGGCACCTGTACTCAGTGGTTAGGGCGCTGGCCACATACACTGGGGCTGGTGGATTCCAACCAGGTCTGGGCCTACTAAGCTGCAATGACAACTACAATAAAAAAAAAAATAGCTGGGCATTGTGGTAAGCTCCTATACTCTCAGCTACTAGGGAAGCTGAGGCAAGAGACTTGCTTAAGTCCAGGAGTTGGAGGTTGCTATGAGCTGTGACGCCACAGCACTCTACCCAGGGTGACACAGTGAGACTCTGTCTCAAAAAAAAAAAAAAAATTTTAACCATCTTAGCCATTTTTTTAGTATACCATTCACTGGGATTAAGTACATTCACATT
>CAUYPK010153203.1:0-61739 GCA_963574355.1 Loris lydekkerianus
AGTGCATTCTCTGAGCTCAGCCTCAGTGCCTGGGAGCCGGGGCCTGCAGGAAGAGTGCATTCTCTGAGCTCAGCCTCAGTGCCTGGGAGCCGGGGCCTGCAGGAAGAGTGCATTCTCTGAGCTCAGCCCGCTTTTGAACCACCCACCCTTGGGCCAAGTTTCCACTCTTTTTTTAACCCTTTCAGAAATAGCCAGATTGACAACTGCCAGCACATAGCTGGGTTTCACATGTTATGGGAAATAACCCAGGCAGTAATTTTGGTTATTTGCCCAGTAGCCTTGGCCTCTGAGTTGATTTTGCATTCTGCAAAGTCTGAGTTCACAAACAAATCCTCCACAAGTCTGCAGTTTTCCTGGAATCTTTACTGACTTAATTACATCCTCCCCCACCTTCCATTCTGCTCTCCTCATGGACTGCACCTTTTTATAACTACAATCAAAGGTGCTATAAAGTCAAATTTTTATATTGTTTTTTACTGAAAAGGTATATATGGTTATTTTTTCATTTTGGAAAATATGAAAAAATATAAGAAATAAAATTAAAGTTATCTATAATTCTGCTACCCAGAGGTAGCCAAAATTGGTTTGTAGTATGTTTTCTTGGGTTTTGTTTAACACAGATAGGGAGAGATTTTAAAATAGTTAGTTAGTTACTTTATATCTTATTTTTATTTCACTTAATAGTATGCTTCCTGGTGCTACTACAGAACATTCATAAACATCATTTTTAATGACTGCAGAATATTCCATCTTGCGAATGCGCCATCATTTACCTAATGGTTCCCAGGTTACTGGTCATTTGGGTTGTTTCCAATTTGTGAATTGCTTTTCTTTAAAAACTACCCACAGTAGCATTACTAAAACATCAATGGAAAGAGAACAGATAATTAAAAAGAGTAGTCTGTTTGGAGTAGAGCAACAGAGGGGTTAATTCCTGGGGCCTCTGGTGGCCTGTGTGAGTAAGAAATGGAAAAAGAAACAGAGTTGGGGAGATGGGGAGGCTGGCTACCCAGCGCTTGTGTTAAGGCCCTTGGGAAGCCATGGTCTCCACTAGCCTGGAAGGGTCCTAGTGACAGTCATGATCGGAATCTCTTGGAGGGAGCACTTCCTGGTCCAGGAATCTTGCACACTTACGCTGTCCCTCTATTCTCACAGCAAAGCTGGTGTATTTTCCATCTCCAGAGAATGACTCTAGAAAAGTCATAATATTTACCCAAAGTCATGCACTGAGTGGCCAAATTGAAACCAGAGGGCTGCTCTAGGGAGCCCTGGGAATCTCCACCCATCTCCCTGGATTGCTTCTAGAATGAAGAGGAACAGGACCAGAAAGCAAGTTCTGAGCTTCTTCCGTCTACAAAGTTCATTGCATATGCACTTGGCCGACTCCATATGTGAGGAAGATGCCTCAATTCCAGGAGGTTTCCGTTTGTTTGGTGGTTGGGTTTGCTTGTTTATAATCCTGGATTTAAACTTTCTGCTCTATATTATGTTTTTCCATAACCTGTGAGGCTTCCATCACCTGTGAAGCCTCTCTTAGTTTTTTCAAACTCGGGTGAGGAATTCGGTCAAGAGTCAACCAGTCAGGTTCAGGCCCGCTCAGGAATTCAGGCTGAACTTGCTGGCAAAGGAGGGCAGCTGTGTTCCCAGGTGTCGGTTCCCTGCTCACTGATACGTCAACTCCAGGAGGGAGCGAGACTTTTTTGCAGTCTCTTGTCACTCTGCTCCGTATTAGTCCCTGCAAGGAATCCCGGAATCCCACCCCTTCCTCGCATGCCCACCCGCTGACCCTCGGGCAGCAGAGTATAAAGGACCTTTTTTGTGAATAAAAAGGAAACCAATAAATGGGCAAAACCAAGGACCAACCTGTTGAGAACACACAATGACCACAGTGTCTAAAATGCTTCCCTGAAGGTCCCATCCCTCCTCAAAGCCACTTTACAGCAACACGCCACGGGGCACTTTTCATGGTCTGCCTGGCAAGAGAGTTGCCTGTCTTTCTTTCCTTGATGGCCCAGACCCTCAGTCAAAAGTCCTGGTCTGCAAGTCTAGCTAAGGAGAGTCAAACAGACTTTCTGCTGCCCTGGAAAATCGGGCATGTGTGTCCACCCTAAACCCTCCTGCTAGATTGAACACCAGGGACCAGGTTTTAAATCCTCACGTCCTCCATAAAACTCAACACAGACCCTTGATCCAAGGAGAGAGTCAATAAATCAGGAGCCAGTTAAGTGCTCAGCCTGCTCCTGAGTGGCTCTCGTCATCAGGTTCATCTTCTCCAATGTCTCCCATCCCTTACTCCGTCGCTACTCCTGTTCAAACAGAATCACCTGAAATTGCCCTGTATTTCCTGATGTGATTCCCCCTGCCTGGGTTTTGTTTGGTTTGGTTTGGTTTCTGAATCTCTCTCCTTGCCCCTGCAGGCCTAGGGCCGCGTCTCCCAGCACAGTCCCCTCAGCTGTGGCTGATCTGGGCACTCCTACTTTGCCCTCTCCTAAGACTGTGCATTCCTTTATCACAAAGCCATTTCAGAGGGTGGTATAGTAGTTTCTGTTCTCATGCCTTTCAGATTAGACTTTGAGTTCATTGAGGACTAGGACCTCTGGAGTATCACCAAATGTAGCAGCTGATCCATAAAAGCTACTTATTTATTCATTCATCCATTCAACAAATATTTTTAGGGCATCTACCATCTGTCAAAGTACCTGCCTTCCTGAAGCTTACATTCTATTAAAGGAGACAGAAAAGAAACAAATACATAAATAATAAAATATCAGGCACAGATAAGTGGCATAAAGAGAAATAAAAACTGGGTCCTTGAACCAGGTATGAGTGATAACAGATGCTATTTTAGGTAGGGTGGTCAGGGAAGATTTCTCTAAGGAGATAGCATTTGTGCAGAAACCTAAAGAAAATGAGGCAAGAAGACATATGGATATCTGAGGAAAGATCTTGGCAGGCAGTGAGAATGGTAAGTGCAAAGGCCCTGGGGCAGGAGCATTCTTAGCATGTTCAAGGACCAGCAAGGAGGCTAAGGAGGTGGCAGCAGAGTAAGTGGGGAGTATGACAGGAGATGAAGTCCAAAGTGGGCAGAGTCAGACTCTGAAGGGCTTTTTAAGTACCAAGGAATTTGATTTCTAGTCCATGTGGGATGAGAAACTCAGTAATTATTTATTAGATTGAATTGTTTAAATTGAGTTGAATTGAACTAAAATAAATTGGGATTGGGTTTCACTTTAATATAGACTGTAAACATGAGCCATGTAGTATCCTGTCTGCCCTAATCACCTACAAGCACCAGGACACAATGACCAGCCCCATTTAGCCGTCTTTAAGCCTGTCTCTGTGTGAGTCTGCCTGTTCTGGAACTAGCCCAGCCTGGTAGATTGTTCCAAAAGCCTTTTGGCTGCTGACACTTTTGCCAGCCGTTCCTGTGATGGCAGATCTAGTAGCGGGAACATCTGAACGCAAGAAGGGGCCTAATGCCAGCCTGACATTTCCATTTTGTTTGTTTTTCTGAGACTCTAAAATCTTGGAGGGTCACTGAGATTTATTCTGGGCCCTTGGCAGGATCCTCGACCTGACCCTTAACATAGTTTTTAATGCAGCTGAAAATAAGGCTCATTTTGCTATTTTTATCATTTTGCTTTGTCTTTATGAACCATTTCAGGGAACCATTCCCCAGTGTAAAGTGGGAAACCCACCAAAATTTAAGCTAAGCAAGTTCACAGAATTCAACTAAACTGTACGTTTGTCGACTCACTTAACAAACATTCATTCATTCACTCAAAGAAAGTTGACTAGGTCCCACCAAGTACCAGCACTATTTCTAATTCTGGGGATATAGCAGAATGCAGGATGAGTCCCTGCCCTCATGAAGCTGACAGTCTAGCAGAGGAGACAGAACAAACCAGGAAATTAATATAAAATGTCAGCTGGAGTAGTGACAAGGGCTACTTGGTGCAAGTCTGGAGGACAGAAAGATAATTTACACCCTCTACAGTGTGGTTGGGGTGGTGGGAGACATAAGTGTAACAGCACCAGGATAGAAGTGGTATTGGGAACTGTACACAGAAGGCTTTGAAGGTGGAGAGGCTCAGTTGACTAAGTGCAGGGTGGACGCGGGGGGCTCTTGGAGGGCACTGCCCAGAGGAGGAGACCTTTGGTCAGTATCTGGACAGATACGTAGGACCTTCCTGGGTGGAGGGGATGGAAAGAGCAAGGAATCCACAGCAGGAGCAGAGCTGGCGAGAGATGAACAAACATAACGTGTTCTAGAAATGGCTGGTCACTTGGTGTGACAAAGCACACTAGTGCTCGACAGGTGTGAGAATATGAGAGAAAGAAGCAGAGGCCAAGGGCAGTTAATAAATGGCCAGGCTGAGAAAGGCGTGCTTGGATCAGAGGACCAGGCTTACACTGTAGTGCTTCCATCCCGGCGGCAATGTGAAAGGATGGCAAGGGAGAAGCTAGAATCAGGAAGTTATTATGAAGATAATGCAATCATCTGATCTTAAAATGAGTCTACATATTGTGTATATATATTTAAGTATATCTGATAAGTTAACTGTATGTCTTTGGGACTTACTCGGGGTCTTACTCTGTTTAGCAGGCTACAGCAGTGTTGTCATCAGAGCTCACTATAGCCTTTAACTTCTGGGCTCAAGTGATCCTCCTGCCTCAGCCTTGCGAGGAGCTGGAACTATAGGCATGCGCCCGCACACCTGGCTAATTTTTCTGGGTTTTGTAGAGGCAGGGGGATCTGTTGCCTAGGCTAGTCTCAAACTCCTGGGCTCAAGTGATCCTGCCTCAGCTTCTCAAAGCGCTAGGATTACAGGGCTGAGCCACCATGCCGGGCCACCAGTCAAATTTAGAGTGTTAGAGGGTTGGGCTTGGGAGGGACTCTAAATATCATCTAGTCCCACCACTCATTGTGTTTTTGAATCTCCTTTCCAACATCCTTCCCCAGGGCCTGCCCAGCCAAGACGCCAGTCCTAAGTCGTCTGTCCTGGCTTCCCAGAGCAGAGACTCCCTGGAGCTACCACCATGGCTACTTCTGCTCTTTGGGGCTTCCAGAACCAGTTTAGTTCCCAAATGGGATATAAATTGTCACTGTTTAAAAACAGCTATAACTCCCTGGGCACCAGGCATGTCTGCAGGGCATGTCTTAGCCCATTTCCAGATTAGGACTGGGGCTCACTGGCCATGTGGCTCACTGAAATTTGGTCATTGACCCAATTATTTGGCAGCGCCAGAATTAAAACCCAAAGCCATCTGGCTCCAGAGCCTCCACTCTTGGTAGTGGCTATCAATTTAACTTGATGAACATTTACTCAGCACCTACTCCTACGAAGTAACCCATGCTGTATTAAAGCAGGGATAAAGGCCACAGTGAGTAGTGTGGTAACTGCTTTCTAGGGACCCTCGGTCGGTAGAGTCAACACTCAAGCATTGTCATGATGTACATTTGGCTTTGGCTGGCTTCCTGGGCTGTTCCAGAAGAGGAAAGTGAGGTCTAGTTAGCCCATTGCACAGTAACTTTAGCTAGTAACACTGGGGCAAGCTGAATGCAGGAGCTGCCCCACGGAGTCCACGCCTGGGAAAAAAGATATGTGTGCCAGAAGGATACTGGAGGTGGGTGTGCCTAGGAAGGGAGAGGATTGTGACAGGTGTGTACAATCAAATTTGAGCAAAGCAAAGCTTCAACTTGGACCTGACACAGCGATGTGAGATATATAGCAAGACTGGAAAGGTGGAAGCAGGATGGGAAGGACAGTCAGATCCAAGCCTGGGCACTGAGCACGTGTGCAGGCGCCCCCCCTTTAGGCAGCTCGCGGTATTGCACAGTTGTGCCTGAGGAAGTTCAAGGCAGCGTCTTTGTTAACTAATTATTTTTTCAGAATCTCATGTTTGAATCCATAACAATGCCGACTATTTGTATTGTATCATGCCAGCTATACAGGATGCCTGAATATTTGCATTTCCACCCCTGTTACTTCATTTCTCCTCAATCATCCTCACCTTTTATCAGGGGTCCTCAAATTATGACCCGTAGACCACATGAGGCCGTGTGATTGTATTTGTTCCTGTTTTGCTTTTTTACTTCAAAATAAGATATGTGCAGTGTGCATAGGAATTTGTTCATAATTTTTTTTTTAACTATAGTCCGGCCCTCCAATGGTCTGAGGGACAGTGAACTGGCCCCCTGTTTAAAAAGTTTGAGGATCCCTCTGTGAAAGAGGTATCCAAAGATTAGGTGACATCTGTGCCTTACCCACTCACCTTGTACCCAGTCCCCAACTCCTGCACACCAGCCGCATCCAGACACTCCCACCTGCTGTTGACTCCATCCCTTAATGAGAGCGTCTTTGCTCTCTTCTGGTCACAGACTTTCCACTCACCCCCAGGTTGGCAGTTCCTCTCCTCCCTTGGGGAGAGGGGCTGCAGGATTCTCCCTAGAGGAATTAGAGGAATTAGACAGGTCGTGGTAGGTGGGTGGGGCACACCAAGTCCCCTTTGCACCTGATCGGATACTCGCACCTGAAGGTTTTGTTTGTGTCAATGGAGTGAGCTGTCCAGGAGTACTGACCTGTTCAGAGTCCTTCCCTAAATACACAAAGCCCAGTTCAATAAGTAGCCCTTTTGATTTTTATTAAAATCACAAGCTTCCCCCCTGGTTTCTATCATCCCTCACCTCCAGGTTCAGCAACATCTAAAATGGGTAACATTTAGTCTGAGAAGTAAATTGCACACGTTTTCTTCTCGTGCACGTAGAGATCTCATAAATCTGCTCAATGGCTAAAGGGCTGTTTTGTGCCGGCAGCTAAAAGGCCGCCTCTTTCGCTCCCCTCATCTCTTCCTTGATTTTTAAGTCTCCTGGAAATTTTTCTCTTTCCTTTCTTTCTCTGTGTTCCTTTTTCATTTTCCCTTTTACTGGGAAATTCTATCCTTTTTCCATCCCTTACCTTTTCAACAGAGCCCTCTCATTCTATCTAGTAACATTCTATTTTTGTATTAGCTCAGTTTTCTTGGGTCTTTGGTGCAAGCTGGAACTGGCATTTGTTTATTTATTATCTGTCACCCATCTGACTCTTAAAGGGACTTGAGCTAGACTCAAAGCATTAGTCATAACAGAACAAAGATCACAGTACAAAACGTGACATTAAGAAAAAGGAAGACCGCTATGCCAGAAAATCTCTCCTAAAGTTTGTTACTGCAACAGAGCACAAAATTTCACTTTGAGTTCCCTGGCTGCCAAGACAAAAAGGGAAGCAGGCATTATATATTCATAGATCTGACTATCTAACTTAAACACAGACACACACCCATAATCTTTAACAAAAAACTATTCACAAAAGATTTTTTTCGGACTTTAGTTCAGCCCAGGGCGAATACTCTTAGGCCTTTCTGGAGACCTGGATCATCTGGGAAACTTTTAAACAATCGATTACCACACCAAGGGATAGAGAAATCATTTGAACTGTGCTCAGTGCAGTCAGGGTCTTCCCATGTCATGTGGCAACAGCATGAATTATATAAAAGCACCCTCCTTGGGGATACTGAAATCTTGACTTTCTCCACTCAAGTGAACTTGAAGTTTACATGATCCAACTCCTCATTGCGTAGTTGAGAAACCAAAGTATAATCATCTGCTGAACATACCATGGTGGTCCTATAAGACTCTAATACTGTATTTTTACTGTGCCCTTTCCATGTTTAGATATACAAATATTTACCATTATGTTTCAGTTGCCTACAGTATCCAGCAGAGTCACACACTGCTGAGATGTATGGTCCAGGAGCTACAGTCTATACCTTATAACACACTCCTACCCCATCCATCTGAGTTTGTGTAACTACCCTCCATGGTGTTCACACAATGATGAAATCGTCCACTGATGCCTTTCTCAAAACATATCCCTGTCATTGGGTGGTGTGTGACTTTATCTCAATGCTCAGCGTTTTGGTCAAGTGTCTCACCGGGCTTTGGAGAATCAATCAACTCATGAATCAGTACATGGGCTTTGGATTCTGGAGGACTTGAGATCAAACCCCATCTCTGCCCCAGTAGCAGTGATATCCTGTGCAAGCAACTGAATCTTGCTATTTTACTCATCTGTAAAATGGGGATGTAACATTATATATATATTGAAACATTCTGCACCGAGCCCAGAATACTGTAAGCACTCAGGAAGTGGTGAGAGCTATAAAACCATGATGATGATGATGATGATGATGATGATGATGATGATGTAGGTCGTAGCAGTGGAAAAACAAAGTCTAAAATTCAAGTGGCCTGATACCCACTGCAGCCCTCTTTCTACTACTCCACTCTGCTAAGATTCTTGTCTGAAAATTGTATTCACCCAGAAGACACCCTTTAGAGCTGCATAGAGCCGTACTACCCACTAACCACATAAGGCTATTTAAAGTTAAATTAATTAAAATGTTAGTTCCTTAGTCACCACATTCATATTTCAAATGCTCAGGAGCCGCACGAGGTGAGTGGCTATTATACTGGACGGCACAGATCATTTCCATCACAGCAGAACGTTTTACTGGACAGTAAGTTCTATTAGAAACTGCCCTCATGGGTTTTTCCCCCTAACTTATTACTTTTATCAATATTTTGGTCATTTCTTTTTTTTTTTTTTTAAGTTCATACTATTATTTTAAGTTAGAAAAAAGGTTCTGTGGGTCTCCTAATGTCAACTTTGAAGACAGAGGTTCAGAGGGGTGGGACGGATGCCAAGTCACACAGCTGGCTAATAGAAGAGCCTGGTCCGACACAGTCTTCTCACTCAGCACATGAATCCTTCTGTGGTGTGCAGGAGGCTCTGGGAATCAGCTTTTTAAGTCTGTGTTTTGATAAGTTTAATAGTTCTGATTGATCAAGAATAGGGTATAGGTTTAACCCATCCTATCCTATCACCAAAGGCAGGGTAATGTTAGTTCAAGGGGGTTATTACAAGGGAACTAGATTATCATTTTCTCAAAGCCATAATTCAGTGTCAAGGACGCCAAAGACAGCCTGGGGGAAGCTCTAGACTATGCTCAACCTTTCCTTCCGATTCCCTTCTGGTTTGAGTTATGGAGGAAAGAGATGCTGCCTGTGTTTTAGAATTGATCTGTTCATTTTAAATTTAAAACATGTACTTGCAAGTGAACTTTTGCAAGGACAAAGACTTAGATATGTTTGACTTTTGCTGCAGGGGTCAGGAGACCCTGGGGCAGAGATGTGGTTAAGCAAAGACCTGATACATCAGATCCTACTCAGGGAGACGGATTTCTGAGTTTGGTATTTTGTGTATTTGTTTCATCTTCCTGGTCACAAGAGGCATCTGAATTATTATTTTTATTCATTGGGTTAATTATGACAATTTCAAAGCCATTGTTGGTAAATTTTTACAAGGTTAATGAACAAATTCAACTCTCTGTGACACAGATGACACGTTTAGATGAACAAACACAATTTACTGTAACAAATATTTTCACAAATGTACTTTCCTAAACAAATATAGAATCTTAAGGTTACAAGTTTATAGTACTTAGAAGATAACTTCTAAAAGAAAAGACTTTTGGCAGTGCCTGTAGCTCAGTGAGTAGGGCACCGGCCACATACACCGAGGCTGGCAGGTTCTAACCCAGCCCAGGCCTGCTAAACAACAATGACAACTGCAACCAAAAAAATAGTCAGGCATTGTGGCAGGCACCTGTAGTCCCAGCTAAATGGGAGGCTGAGACAACAGAATTGCTTAAGCCAAAGAGTTTGAGGTTGCTATGAGGTGTGATGCCATGGCATTCTACTGAGGGCGACATAGTGAGACTCTGTCAAAAAAAAAGAAAGAAAGAGGGAGGGAGGGAGGGAGGGAGGGAGGGAGGAAAGGAAGGAAGGAAGGAAGGAAGGAAGGAAGGAAGGAAGGACTTTTATCCTTTTTGGCAAATGAAACTCAAATCCATGGTGACACAATAAAAGATAAATAGAGATTTAACTTAACTGTTATGGGAAATGATATGTCACTCAGAATTAGATTGAGCTATATGTGATTAAAAAAAAAAAAACTCAAATAGCAGGTGTTTAAATACAATAAAAATTCATTTCTCACATAAACAAAGTCTGGAAATAAAAATCTGGGGCAGGTATGGCCACTTAAAGAATTGTCAAAAATTCAAGTCCTTCTATCTTTTTGTTCTGCCTTCTTCAACACGTCATTTCCACCTCTTGGCCCAGCATGGCTGCTGGGTGCCAGCCATCATATTCACATTCTTGCTGCAGAATAAAGGAAAACCAGAGAAGGTTGAGCCTCTTCCCTTTAGGGCTCTTCCTGGAAATATCACAAGAGATGTCTGCTTATACCTAATCCTAAGAACCAGTCTCCCAGGTGCAAGAGAAGCTTTAAAAAAAACCCATTCTGTATGCTATGCAATCATGAGCCCAACTGTAGATTTGGGATTTTATTCCTAAGGAAGAAGAGAAGAACATATACAAAGGGATACACAGCAGTCTCTGCAACAGTATAAAAAGAATCTTTGTTAGCTTTCTAAACAAAAGATTACAGTTAACTTACTATTTTACATTCTCAGAGGTATTTTTGTCAACCATTCTTGATGTTTCTTTTCAAATATTTTTCTGATTTTGTGTTGTTCAACTACAGTTCTAACTGAGGAAGATTCAAGTATTGGGAACTTAAAATTTTATTCTTGAAGTCCACCTCCTTCCATCATTCCTTCCTCTATTTCAGCTCCAGTCACACCAATCTTAGTGCTTCCAGAGCACCAGTCCCCAACCTGCCTCTGGACCTTTTCACATGCTGTAGGCTCTGCCCAAAGATGATATAACGCATCGCTAATAGCTCCATCCCCAAGCCCAGTTGCCTGTGTATATCACAGCACTGCTGCTTATAACTGTGTGCCCTTAGGTAAGTTAGATAACCTCTCTGTGCCTCAGTTTCATCAACTGTGAAATAATAATATCAATTTAGGGTCCTTGTCATTATAAACAGAGCCAATGAAAGAAGAACGAGTAGAGCCATGCCCTGCATATAATGAGCCCTCAGTGGTAGCTAACTTGATTGAGCATTTACTATATGCTAAGCACCCTACAGAAATGCTCTCACTCTGCACTACAGTCCTGCAGGGTGGATTCCTCTCTTTTACTTACGTGGAAGCTAAGGCACAGAGAGGTTAAGCCACTTGCCTAAGGTCCCACAGCTAGCAAGTGATGGAGCCTGGACTCAAATGTCTTCTGGGAACATTCCCTCTCTACCACCCCAGCACCAGAATTGAAGACATGGTGAGTCTCCTCTGCAAGGCCATGTGCTGCATTTTGCCGACTTCTAATGATAATCTTTTTGGAGACAGAGACAGGCACATGTGGCCCCTCGGTCACATGCAGCCTTTGATTCTTAGACTTGACCAAGGTAGGCCCTACCTTTTTAGGCTTTTGGAACTACTTCTCCAGGATAGGAAGCGGTGTAGACTCTGCTGCCTTCCAGATGTTTATTTTTGTGTATTGCAGCCTTGCACAGAAGCTACAGCTTTCCCACTTCTGAAGCTACAGCTTTCCTCCCTGGGCCGTTTGTATCTTGAGCCCTGTCATCATCCCAGCCCATTTGATATCAGGTTCCCACCACAAAGGCTTCTGTATCCCTAAGTCAAGTGGGGCACAACCAACAGCCTAGAGAGGAGAGGCACAGGCTGGCCTGCTGGTCCCCACCTGGCATGTGACGAAGGACATTGGCCTGCAGAGCACCCTGCAGCTCAGAGCCAGCACTCCCTAGACCCGAGGGCCTCAGCCTCGATGAGCGTCAGAAAATGCCTTCAGAGAGTAGGTAACATGCAGACGCCAAGTGCAGTTGGCTGAAGGATAAATAGCCCCAAAGATACCAGGTCCCAATCCCTAGAACCTATAACTGTTACTTTATAGAGAAACAGGGTCTTTACAGATGGGTTCAGTTAAGGATCTTGACATGGGGAGATTTGCTAAGTGGTCCCTAAATCCAGTCACAAGTGTCCTTACAAGAGAGATGGAGATTGAACATACCCAAAAGAGAAGGTGATGTGAAGACAGATGCAGGATTAGAGTGACGTAGCCACAAGCCAAGGGATGCTAGCAACCTCCCAAAGCGGGGAGAGGCAAGAAATGGACTCTCCCCTAGGTCCTCAGGGCGAAGAGGATAGAGGCCCTGACAACACCTGGATTTTGGACTTCTAGGCCTCCAGAACTGAGAGATAATACATTTTTGCTGTTTTAAGCCTCCAAGTTTGAGGCCATAGGAAACAAATATACCTAGCAAATGGGCACAGACCCAGAAATGTGAAAAGTCACTAGCTCCCCGGGTGATTTGGAGATCCCCCAAAGATGAAGAACTAGCTGGAATATGTAGAATGGTGCTCCAGGAGGACCGTGAATTCTCATAGTGTTGCTCCCATCCTATTGAAATCGTGAAAGATGGGAGCATGTTCATTGCTGATAAGAAAGATCCAGAGAGGAGACAGGTTGAAGTTATGGGACTGCAGGGAAGTAAGTGATGGAGCCACAGCCCCAGGGAGGAGATGGGAGGGAGGATGAAGGCTGGGGCACGTGCTGTCCTTTGCAGGCAAATGGAACTTGTTATGGGTATATCACTTTCACTCACTCTGCCTTACCTGCTTGCACTTTGGCTTTTTGTTTAGGCCCTTCAGGCCTCTAAGTCACCTTCCTTGGAATGTGTGACAGGAGAGCCACAGAAAGTTCCATAGTCAGTCACATGCACCATCATAGTCAGGCCATCACCAGCAGAAATCACCTCCTCATCCAGTGTCCTCTGCCACCTGTTCAGTGTCAGGCAATTTATATAATCACCCATAAATAGGGCTGACTTTTATATTGGACTTGTCCTTTTGCTACAAAATGGCTTACTTTTCCCTAAAAGCATTGACCTTACCCATGATGCCTTTGTGTCGTGGCTCCCACGCCATGATTCTGCACATACGGGATGTTGGGAAGTTGTCCCCATGTAATCCCGCACCTGGAGCTTCCTCCCTGCCTTGGCCACTTGTCCAGGATTGTGAAGGGGGTGGAATCAATGGTAGAAAGGAGAGGCTGTATCTCTACAGGCAAATTAAATCCCACTGTACCTGGATATCAGTCCAGGATCTGAGTCAGAGCCGATGGGATATGTCTGTGTATTGGAAGATAGAAAGGTAGATTGGATGGACAGACAGACTGACACACACATGTCCTGTTGGCTTTGTTTCTCAGGGGAGAACCCTGACTAATACGTTTTTTTATATACACACAGAGAGATTTAATTCAAGGAATTGGCTTATGTGATTTCGGATGCAGGCAAGTTCACAATCAGCAGAGTAGGCCAGCAGACTGGAGACCCGGGGAATTGCCCAGAGGTATTTGGATGGCAGAATTCCCTTTTCTTTCGGTCCTTATTTTCTCTTAATTCTTCCAACTTCTTGGGCGAGGCCCACCTACATTATGGAGGGCAACCAACCCACTTTACTCAAAGTCTACTGATTTAAATATCAATACTATCTAAAAATATACCTTCATAGCAACATCCAGATGAGCATTTGCCAAATATCCGGATGCTGTGACCTAGCCAAGTAGACCTCAAAAATTACCATCACAGGGTGTGTTTTTTAAATGTTTACCCTCCCAGGATGATTCAAACACTGTCATGAATTTAAAATACTCTTCAGACAATGCTTGGTTCAGAACAAGCTTCCCATGACAGAAGGATTTTATAAGATTGTTGGAAGACTAAAGGAGAATCCTGGAGGACACTGAGCTTACCTCTGTAATAAAAGATGAAACCACCAGACACCAGCTTCCCCAGCCTCACCTGCAGCTTGCTCATGAACTAGGCTCTGCCAATCTGATGTACCAGCCCAATTCCTTCCAGTGTCTCCTGGGCCCTCACCCCTCTTAAAGCTCTTCCATGTTTGGCCTCTCTTTCTCCTCCTTAAACACAATAATAGAATTCACCTTGACTGGTTCCTGGTTTGGGTCATGATGCTCCCCAGGGGCCCTGGCTGCTTAGCACCCAGCAATGACATCGTACCCTGGTAGCTAATTAGATATGCAAAACCTCAGGCCTGGCCCCCAGACCCTCTGAATCAGAATCTGCATATTAGCAAGATCCCAGGCAATTCCAATGCACATTAATATTTAAGAAGCACTCACCTTGAGCACTTCCTTTGGCCCCTCCCACTCTGGGCAGACCCCGCACCAGGAGGCAATCTGACCACACCCTGCACAGTAGGGCTGTCGCTATAGTAACCAAAGTGGCCACTTCGTCCCTTTGCCATCTTCCTGGCGTTGGTGCCCACAGATAAAGTGAAATTATGATGATATTGCTATAGAAACCAGAACTGGATATTGTCCACTATCAATTTAGCTGCTTTTCTTGCATCTCTGGAATTATGAGCTTCCTGAACCACAATCAGACATCTATATCCTGAGAAACACTCTACAAACAACAAAGATGAAAAGTCAGGGCCACACAGTGTTTACAGGAGAGTCTAAGCAACTGCAGAGGTTGGCATCTATTGGAAAAGGCAGGAACATCCCTCCGTGTCACCTTGGGTAGCAAGGCCTTCTCCTCCATCTGGCAGAGAAACAGTTGAGTGATGCTAAAAAGAGTCTTGGTGATAATGATCGTGACAGCTGCCATTTATTGAGCACTTTCTTGATACCACGCACCAGGCTTCAGACATCAGCCTATTCTGTTTTTATAATAACCCTCTAGTATTTGTTCCCTGTGGCTGCTGAAAAAATAGGACCACAAACATGGAAGCTTAAAGCAACACAGAAGAATTTTCTTACAGTTTTGGAGACCAGAAGTCCAAAATCAGTCTCACTGGGCTAACGTCAAGGTGAAGGCAGGGCTGGCTCCTTCCAGAGGCTCTGGGGAGAAGAATCCCTCTCCTCTCCTTTCCTACCTCCTGGAGGTCGCCTGCATGCCCTGGCTCATGGCCCCTTCCCCTCATTCCTCCAGCTTTTTCTTCTGTACATAATCTACTTCCTCCTTTGGCCACTACGCCTCCCTTTTATAAGGACCCTTGTCGTTGCATTTAGGGCCCATGTGGATGATTTGGGGTAATCATCTCAAGATTCTTAACCACATGTGCAAAGTCCATCTTGCCAGATAAGGCAACATTCATCTGCAGGTTTCAGGGATTAGGATGTGGACATCTTGGGGGAGGGGGGGTGGTGCATTATTCAGCCAACCACACCCTCTGAAGTAGGTACTGGTATTATCCCTATTTTCCTAATGAAAGAACTGACACATGACCTTGTTCAAGGTCACACAGCTAGAAGGTGGAGCTGGAATCCGGTCCCTGGTTAGCCACTCTCCAAAGCCGGCGCTCATAATCACCGAGCTGTACAGCCTCCAAATGGCTTCGATCTCATCTTCCATTGTCACTACTTTGAAGGAAATGAACCCAAATCCACCAACTCTCTTAAGAGTCTGAGCTTCCATTTGAAGTCCCTCTCTTGGAGACTAAAACCTCAAGTTAGGATTTCTTGGTACAAGGACCCTTTGCTCAAGTGTCCTGTAGAAAGTCAAAGCACAGGTGTGTTGGGTTCCTGGGGCTGCCTCAGACTAGGTGGCTCAAACCACAGAAATTCATTTTCTCACTGTTTGTTCTGGACGCTGGAAGTCCTGGATCAAGCTGTGGGCAGGGTTGGTGTCCTCTGAGGCCTCACCCTCTTGCTGCCTCTTCACGTGATGGTCTTTTTGTGCACACACGACCTCTGTGTGTCCTCAACTTCCCTTCTTATGAGGCCCCATTAGGTTGGGGCCAACCCTAAAGGCCTCCTCTTGACTTAATTACCTCTTCAAAGGCTCTCTGCAATCGCAAGCACACTCTGAGAACTGGGGGTTAGGACTTCAGCTTATGAAGTAGAGGGAACACAATTAAAGCCATAATAACAGGCACTATCTCTGGCCCCAGGAACAAGGCAGCATCGCGTCTGAGATGAAGTCCAGAACCATGGCTGCCCTTGCTCCTGGCTTTAACTCACACTCCACATTCTTTACCACATCTCCAACTCACCCTCAGGGCCCTGCTTCAGGACTGGATTCATTTCCTGAGGATGCTGTGGCAAATTACCATAAACAAGGTGGGTTAAAACAACACACAGTTATTCTCTTACGATTCTGGAGGTCAGAAGTCCAGTTTCATTGGGCAGAAATCCAGGTTGGAGCAGGGCTTCACTCTTCTGGAGGCTCTAAATGGGTTTCCTGTCCTTTTCCAGCTTCTGGAGCTGGACTTCTCAGCTGGTAGCCCTTCTACCATCTCTGAAGCCAGAAGCGGCACATCTTGCTTTAGGGGGACATCTTGCTTTGGTGTCACATTTTTCTGTGTGTTCTCTTCCAAGAACCCATTAAGGGCCCACCTGGATAATCTGCCCTTGGTCGCAGAGTCTTTTTGGCCATCAACATTCGTAGGCTCCAGGGGAAACACCCTGTCATGTCTGGGGGCTATTACTCAGCTAACAGCAGGGGTCCTGTCTCCACTCCAGCTCTGGAGAGCTAAATAGGAGTTGATGCAGGTGAAAGCCCTTGGTGAGTTGTCAAAGTCTTCTCTACCTTGGGGCCTTTGCACAGTCTGTTCCTGCTGCCTGGAGTGTCCTTCCCTCTACACAGACATTTACAAATGGCCCAGTCCTTCACACAGTTGAGGTTTTATCACATCCTCACAGAGCTGTTTACTCTCGGTCCCAGCACCCTGGAACTGATCACCATTTGTCATTGCTTTATTACTTGTTGATTTGTGTCTTTCTTATCTGTCTCCCTCTTAGACTGTGAGCTCTGTGAGAATGGGGACCTGGTAAGTCCTGTTCTCTACCTTGTCCCCAGCCCCTGGAATCTGGGTGCTCTCTAAATGATCATTAGAGGAGTAAGTGATATTAATAGGTGACGTTTCATCAGTTATGATGACCATGGCTAGGTCTTAGGTTTTATGTTTTAAGATGCGTGTACTTCTGGATATGTCTATGGCTCAGTATGCCCCAAATCCAACCATGACCTCTTTTTGGGAGGGTCCTATCTTCTAATCTCCCCGATGTTTTGTGTCCTCGTCTCTAGGACCTGTTAATATGCTCCGTCTTCTACCTCAATCAGGCCTCAGCTGCCTTGCTGAGCTGACTTGCTGGCTCGACCCTGCAAGAAGCCCATCCAGACTTTCTCTTCCCTTCATTACCTTTGGTCCCACCCCACATATCTCTCCTCACGCTGGTGATGCCAAGGGCCACTGTCCTGCTTGCACTGACATCTCCCTCTTCTGTTATTCTCAGGACACCCAGTCAGGGGTTAACAAACCTGGCTTGCTCCAGAATTCCCAGGGGGGATTATTTAGAATCCAGATGCCCGTGCCCTGCCCGAAGACCTGTGAACCAAAATCACGGCCTTTGACATTTTAACAAGACTCTTACCTAATTCTGGTGTTCAACAAAGCCTAAGAACCATTTCAGTATAACATAGGCAGCCAGGGGAACACTGTTCTCTCAAAATATAGGAGGAGGATGCAATATTTTTCTCTTCAGCACCTTCTACCTTCTCCTTGGCACAAGGTCCTAGAATCCTTTCCCAGCTCCACTCCAAAGAAAATATCACAAATCATGCTATTTTTCCCCCCTCTGAGTAGACAAGATAAGAAGATTTTTAAATGAGTTGCTGGCAAAGAATTCATGAGCTTATAAACTATTAAGGTCAGAGTGATGAAAAGAAGGCAATGTTGAAAAGAGAGAATAGGTACTTAGAAAATTCCAGAAGAGGCTGGAATCCTGGGGTTCAAGGTTTCTCATTCTGGGGCTTGCCAGCTGCCTGGGTAAAGGCATTGTTTGGAAGGCAGCAAAGTCCCCATTTTGCTCCTCTTCAGTATTCACCAGGCACTGGCTGTATGTCCTGGGCCTCGCTTGGCATCTAACCTTAAAGGCAGCAGCTGAAGGGCAGTTCTGTGTTGGAGACTCAGCCCCCTGGGGACTAGGGTTGTGGGCTGTGCTTTGGGGCCGCTGAGCAAAGAAATGATGTGGCGGGGGGGAGCATGGGGAGCTCTGAAAACCCACCCAGAGGAGAGCTCTCCAAGCCTTTGGTCCTGGTTTCCAATGGTGATGGAGACACAGTGACAAAAATAAGTCCTGCTCACCGGAGTCAGTAGAATCCAATTCAATTTCAAGCCAGGGTGTATTTATTGAGTGCCTGATTCAGTTTAGGTGATGGAGGGAATGAGAGAACGAGGGAGACAGGCTAAGCAGCAGGTGGAGTCAGGCAGAAATTCCCTAGGAGTCTGCCTCCCCCTGGGAAGTCCACAGGTCCAGAAATTCAATTTTATCTGTTTCACCCAGTAAGAAATTGGTAAATCTTAGTCTGTGTCATGTACAAATATTTATTAAGTGCCTGAGTCTGCCAGGCACTGTCCTGGGGCTATGGCCAGAGCCATAAATAAAGCAGTCTGAGTTCGGTACCCTTGTGGACCTTACATTCTAACAGGACACCTGCAGGGCCGGCAGGTGGGGTCCACAGTGGAAGGGGTCCAGGTGGCTTGGTCTTGAACTGTGGCTTGAAGATTAAGTGGGGTGTGGTGGTCTCAGAGATGGGAAGCTGAACTGCATGAGCAGCGTCAATGAGGTGTGCCACCCAGGATCGCCAACCACATCAGCTCCTCTGGTGCAACAGGTGCTTGGCTCAGTAACAAGTTGCATGCTGGGAAGCTGCACCAGAGCGTGTCAGGGTCTCCTGGGGTCCCAGCACATAGGCTTTGCAGTCGGATAACTTGGATCTGACTGTCAGTTTGCATGTTGCTAACCTTGTGATCCAGGGCATGAGAGTTAAGCTAAGTAAACCTCATTCTCTGATCTATAAAATGGGTATCATCCTGATTAACTTGAAGGTTGGGCCGAAGCCTTCAGATGAGATCATGAATGAAAGTAACAAAAACAAATGTAAAAGGCTGAACTGTTGAATATTATTAACATCAGATAAATAGGTCTGACTCTAAGAGAACTGGCCTCTGCCACTGAAAACTTTGTGGGAAGCTCATGACATCTGCATTCCCCAGGGGGGCAGCCAGCTTGTAACCTCACCTACTTGTACCCCTCTTTTCCATACCAATTGTGCTGGACTGAATGGCTGGGTTGGGCAAGAGAGGTGTCCAGCACACATTTGCACAACGTGGCCTTCTTCAGTTTTGTGCCCAGGGAACCCTACTTGCTTCATTCACACCTGCTGGATGGTAGGAAACCTTTTGGAGCTACATAGTGCGTTTCTCAAAGCGTGGTCCTTGGTCCACCTAACATATAATCATAGGGGCTGCTTATTAAAATTATACTCTTGGACTCGATGCAGTCAGCATGTTTGGAGATAAGACGAGGGAATCTGCATTCAACCTCTTCACACCCTCTGTCAGATAAGTCCCGGCCCTCTCCTGATTACTTTAGAGTAGCAGATCTCTGAAGGTCGTCCCCAGACCAGCTACATCAGTATCAGTAACTGGTTAGAAATACAGTACCTCCCCTGCTCTGCGGAATCAGAAACTCTGGGGGTGGGGCCCAGTAATCTGTACTTTAAACCTTCCGGATAATTCATTAAACTCAAGTGAGGAGGTTGGAAAAACTACTAATGTCCAGTCCTGCCCTATGCCAATTAAATCAGAATTTTTCAAAAACTCTCCCAGCAATCCTAATGTATGGAGAGTTTATAATTACTGGAATAGCAAGATGGCAGAATGTATTACATTTAGAGTACATTCAGTTGTGGGCATTGTCTTGGTTAATGCTTGTAATAACCTAGGGTGATTTCATTAGCAGGTGAGGAACCTGAGCTTCCTGGAGTTTCAGGGGTGTGACCGAGGTCCCCAGAGCACAGCGTTGCTGGCTGCCACTGCTGGGCCACTGCCCAGCCTGGCTCTCTGGGAAAGCTGTCAACTTGACTGTCTTTACGCTTTTTCCAGGCTGGGACAGAGCTTAGGCCAGGAGAGCTCCAGGAGGATGGAGGGACCAGGCTGGGTGTGGAAAGGGGGAGTTAAAGGACACCTAGGTTTGAGCCCCAAACCAAGGAGCCCCAGAAAGTAGTAACACCAGAGTTTACTGGTTTTCCACCCTCCAGCCCCTGTGCTTGGCGCTTTAAGTGAGTCATCTCAGTGTGTTCACATGATCGCTTCGAGGAATAGTCACAGGATTTTACCAAAAATCTTTCCATAGTCACATTATCATGGTGTTACAGATGAGGAAACTGAGGCCCAAAGATTCAAAAGAGCCTGTTCCGGGGTCACCCGTGAGGTCGGGATGTCTCCAGAGGCTCTCCCACGACTCCTGCGGGATTCCGAGGCACGGTCTCCAGGGAAAGTGGGGTGGGCGTCTGGGTGGGGTGGGGGTCCACCAGCCGAGGGTGGGGCCGGGCCGGAAGCCCCGGGCGCCACCCTCACTGCACGATCGCATCCCCCGCCCGCTGCAGGCCCTTCCTGGAGCTGCCGCCGCTGATGGAGTGGATCCGGGTGGCCGTGGCGCACGCCGGCCACCGCCGCAGCTTCTCCATGGACAGCGACGACGTCCGCCAGGCGGCCCGGCTGCTGCTGCCCGGCGTGGACTGCGAGCCGCGCCAGCTCAGGTAGGGGCCGGGGACGCGCCGGGGCGGGTGGGGCGCGCTCGGGCTGCAGCGTCCACCGCTCGGATCAGAGCCCTGCGGGCGGCCGGCGCCCAGCACTCCACGGTGGCGGCCCCTCGGTTTAAACGGCAGACGTGGGCTTAACCAGGAGTGCCAGGGACGAGAGAAGACGGCAGCAGGTGCGCGAAGGGTCAGACGCTTAGATCACAGGATGTGGGTGTGTCTTCGCCCCAGCGAGCTGTTCTCTGTTCATTTCCTTCCTTTTCTCATTCGCATTCTCTCCCCTCTTCCCATCCCTCCCCATCCCCGTAAAATACGATTGTAGTTTTCTAAGCAAACCTTGCACAGTAAGATCTCCAGCTGGGTAAGAGAGCGCCTCTGCTCCATTGCCTGGTGAGGATGGAGTGGCCCTCCCCGCGTCTCTGAACGCCTGTGTCCAGGGCTCCCCTCCATCCAGGTGGGAAGTACTCACGGGGTGTTCAGAAATGAAACATCCCATTCACTCAAATGAATCATAACCTGCCTTTGCTTGCAGAAAGCCTGGAAACCAGCAGGGTGTGTGTATATGAGAAAATGCCCTTTCCTGAAACCACCCCCAACCCAGCTCTTGTCCAGGTGTCACTGTCATCCTTTCAAATCCCCTCCCTCCCTTCACGGTTCATCTACCCTAGTCACAGCCAGGCTGCAGAGATTGCTGTCTTTCCAGGATCTGATTGGGGTTTTGCCAGGAAATAGAGGGCTTGCAGTGTAAAACACCCACTGCAGGCCCAGAGCTGCCCTTTAGCTCAGGAACACGCAGGGGGCTGGTCAGAGTCATGACTGCTGGCATCTGTTGAATGTTTACCGTATGCTGGGCACCATTCTAAGTGATGTACCTGGATTAATATCTAATATTCCCCAACACTATAAAGTGGGTACTGTTAGAATGTTTGCTTCCAATATAAGGACTCTGGGGGCACAGATAGGTTAAGTAACACACCCGAGGTCACAGGGCTAGTAAATGGTAGAGTCAGGGTATGAATTCAGGCAAACTAGAGCCCTGGGCCCAGGTTTCTAACCACTGAACTTTGCTGCCTTCAGATTTCTGATTAGGCAGTTTCTGGCTGTGCCACCAGGTCTTACATCTTGTTATCTGGAATAACAGTAGATCTCAGGGAAAAAATAGGAAGTGGCCATTCACTGAGCACTCACGATGTGCCAGTTATCAACTACAACAAGAGATTTGGACTCATCACTTATCTCCTTGAATCTCTGCAGCAGCCTGGTGAGGTGAGCATCATCTTCCCATGTTACAGATTAGGAAACCATTGGTGGGACTGCTTATAGGTGGAGATGCCAGGGAAGAGATCCTTGTGGCTCCTACTCCATAGCCCAGCCTCTGCCCACTGGACTCTCCTGCCTCCTGTTTCCTAGGGGGGACTCCCTACCCGCAGGCTCACTAGCACCACTCCTGCTCACTGTCCCCAGCTCCAACCCGGGATGCCTTGGCAGCTCCTGCGCTCCTTGTTGCAGTAAGCCTGGGACTGCTGGGTGGTGGAGAAGGTAAGCTGTTTTCTTCATGCTGACTGCCAAAGTGTTCCTTGTTTGCCAGACCCTCGGGAAACCCCACAGCTTCACAGTTTGGAGCCTGGGCTCCAGGGTCCCATCACCGGGGTTCCAAATCCCACCATGGTTAGTTAACTAGCTGGGCAACCTTGGGAAAACTAGTTAACTTCCCTGGCCCTTGGTTTTCCCAGGAATAATATGAAACTACAAATAGCAGCCCCCCTCAGAGACTGGTGTGGGGTTGTGAACATGAAGCATCTGTACAAACAATGCCTGGAAGGAAATAAATGCCCACAAAGTGGTTATTTTTAGCTAGAATCCCCAAGTCTCTACCATCCTTGAAATAATAATGGAACCTCCTACTTAGGTATTGCTTTATAGCAATATGAATATTGTTATCCAGAAAGTAGTGCTGCCCCATTTTACAGAGCAGGAAATCAAGGTCCACCAAGATCAGGCAACTCCCCCAGCATCACGTAGACCAGTGGTTCTCAACCTGTGGGTCACCACCCACAGGAACTGTATTAAAGGGCTGCGGCATTAGAAAGATTTAGAACCACTGACGTAGACGATGACAGAGTTGTAAGCCCGATCTCAAACCAGATGCGCACAGTTACAAGCATGCATCATTTTTCCGGTCCCTGTTCCTAGACGAGCCCTCCCAGAGGATGCTGATAACCATCCTTTTCAGAAGCCCATAGCCTGAAGGTGAGCCTTGGGGGCCACGTCCAGCTCTGTGCCCCTCCTCTAGCACAGAGATTTTCCAGCATGGTCTGGTGACCACATGCGTGTCATTCTGACAGTCACACCAAGGATTTCAATTTCAGCATCTGTCCAGTTTGAAGCCTCTGCCATAGCATTCAGGATGTGACTGTGACATGTCCATAGGGCAGACACACAGGGGAACAAAGGGGGTCAGTTGCACTTGAGTCTCTGGGCTCTTTTTAGTCACTTACCTCTTTATTCTCAATTGATTTGTCTCCTGAATGATGATTTGGGTAGAGAAAATATACTAATTGATTGTTCCAGCTAAATGTTCATCAAATTTGGAAATCATCTTCAAAGAGAAACCTAAAATAGAGAATTCAGTTAGCTTTCCTCAATAATAAGTGTAAAACTTACAAGTTCCATTAACTAGGAAAAACTCAGTACATAAAAGGATAAACAAGTTATTTTTAAAACAAGTACTTATTTTCAGTCTAATCAACATATAGACACATCTGTACATACATTTCCCAATCTCATTTAATGTGATGTGAAGTAGAAATTACTGTATCCGTTTTGTAGGTAACAGGAGCAAAGAAGTTTGGTTCATTCAGACGTCCAACAAATAGACAACAGGGACCTTACACCAACAGTTACATAGCTGTCCCTGAAATGTGCAAGGCAAGCTTTATCATCCCATTTTACAGATGAGAAGGCTGAGGCTCATTGAGGTTGTGGAACATGTCCAAGGTCACATAGCTGCTGTGAGGCAGAATGGCTCTAGAACTTGGCAATTGAAGTGAAAATATGGTCTCCTTATCTCTCTTCTGTCCCAGATTTCATCTTAGAAGTTTCCATGTGGGCACCTAGGTCCAAATCAATCAGAGCAGAGCTTTCCCTCTCGAAATAAATAGCCCTAGAAAGGTGAGGGCAGTCTGGCATTCTTACAAATGCAGGAGCCTGGAACATGGTGTTAGGGCTGGAGTGTCAGGGACTATTAGCACATATAATTACCTGCCAGCTGGCCGAGGTTTCCTGGTGGGAGGCAGCCTGGATACCAGCTGGGACAGAATTACCAGAGTCAAGGATTCCGAGGTCTGATGCTAGTACTGCCATCGATTTTCAGAGTGACCTTGATCCAGAGCTGCCAGAGATTTTGCTTTTGTCATTATGCAGCTCCAGGAGAGCCTCACCATGGTGATCAGGTTTATTGAAAAAAGGGATACCAATTCCATGAAGCTGTATTTCTAAGCTGACAGTGGTGACCCATTTATTCTTCCTTAATTAAAGTATCAGATAATTTAAACCTGGTGAATTCTGCCTTTTTTTCTTTTTCTAGTCCTTTGTAAAGTGGGCCGGGGCAGTGGAAGGAAAGGAAAGAGAAGTTAAATACATCTTGACAGGGTTCGCATGGTTTCCTAATTTTTGGTTTTGAAATACTTAAAAAATGCAAAGAGTAAATACTGTTGTTTCTTTGCATTTGTAAGAGATAGTTTTTCTGCTCTGGAGTGAAGGCTGCATTAAAATAAAGGTCATCCAAGGTGTTCCCAAGTCCTCCTGTAGCTGATAAACGGCACCTGTCAACAGGATTTGGGGACTGATGGAACCTTGAGCCTTCCCAGACAATGGTTAATCTTTTGCAAATGTTTCTTAAATGCAAACCTGATTTTGAGCCATCCCAGGATGGAAAATTTCAGGGGTGATAAGATGCAAAGAGTATTAGAATGGGATGGGGGTGGGGGAGGGGGCCTGGGTCACTATGTTTTTGCCTTCGTTCTTTTGTTGCATTTATAGGGCACCTACTGGATGCCATCTCCAGACACAGGCTCTCATTTGGGTCTGCTGCTCTCCAGCAGGTCACCTTGGGCAAGTCCCCTCTGCCATCTTGCAGGGCTCGGTTTATGTCTGTAGAGATGGAAGCAACAGCTGCCTCATGGACTTGGAACCACAGTGGGATCAGGGATGACTTTAACAAATTACACCACTCTCTGACCTGCTAACTTTCAATCCTTCTCACATCCCCTGCGCACCTTTTGAGGCCAAGAGGTTTTGTTATTTATCCTCTGTGGGGCAACCTGGATTCTAAGGTGAAGGTCAAGGTACAGCAGCACTTTTCTTGAAATGCAGCCCTATAACAAGAACTGGAAGCTCACGTTCACTTACTAAACATGTACGGGGTGCTGATGGCCTGCTGGGCCCACACAGGACAACATCTTTGGCCCTTTGGAAAAAGGACATCCAGATAAGGGAAATTTCAGCCCTTGGTGTCAGAAGGTACTACCTGTTCCTTCCACAGACCTACGTGGTACAGATCTTGCTCTGGACTCAGGAGTCCCCGGGACTTAGAGGCCACTGTGGAAACACAGACCGTAAATAGTAGTGAACACACCAGCAAGGGAATTTCAGAGATGATGAGTGTCACAAAGGAAGTAAAACTGGGGGAGGGGATAGAGAGGCATTGAAGAGGGAGCGACATCTTGATCAGGTGTTCAGAGAGCACCACAGGACCTCACACAGAAAGGGACATTGTCCTGCTCCAACTTTAAAGGAAAGCCTGGCATCTTACCAGGGAAGGGGCTTCTGGAGAAAACTGGCTGGGTAGATGGGAGAGCAGATGCACAGCCATGTGGATCCACCACCATTTCCCTCGGTCATGTCTGACCAACCCCAGAATTCAGACCCTGGGCCTCCCTGTTCTCTACCTCACAAGGTCACCTACAGAGGCTGAGCACCTGGGCCCCACATGGGGCTCTATGAGGCCCTGGAAAGCGCCCCAGCCTCTCACAGTCAGGAGCTGCTCTCTTCTCTCTCTTCTCCCCTTGAGGTGTCCTTGTCCTTCTCCAGCCTTGGACAAATCCTGAAGCTCCCCATGGACTCTCCAGCTGGGCTGCCTGCCCCTTCTTTACCCCCAGCAGACGTTAAACTCTACACTGCACCCCAGTGATGACCCACTTGGAGCTGCTGACTTCCCCCACACTGATGTCAATGCATTAGCGCCTCTTGGAAAACAACGAAACTATGCTCTCCTGATCCCTGGGGAGTCGCTCTGGGGCTCCACCGTCCTCACCTAACAGAGTCAGGGACAAGTCACAGGCCTGCATGCAGGGCCTGGCTGGCAGGAGCCAGTCTCACACTCAGCTGACACATAGGGAGCCCCTACCCAGGGAGCCCCTACCCAGGGAGCCAGCCTGCTCTGTGCTTGGCTGGCTGGGAGGTGCAAGGAATCACAGAACATAGCAACTGCTCTCGTAGAGGTCAGCAGAGACCTAGGTCTGAGGGACCTAGAAATGACCTCCCTGCAGAGGCTCCATTTGATCTGAATCCTAAAGAATAAACTGATCTGGTGGAGAAGGAGAAGACAGGGAAGAGGGGGAAAGGTATTAGAGAAGTACGTCTACACAGAGGGAGCCACATATACCAAGGCTTCATGGTGGGAAGGTGTACAGGAGGAAACATAAGGAATTCAGAGAGAGAGTAAAGGGCCAACAGACGTGGCGCACCTGCTGTGGGCCAGGCCCCCACCAGGCCTGGTAGGAGGTAGGAGACGTCACAGATTTTAAAGCAGAGAAATGATGTCAGATCTATATTTCAAAAGGGGGGGCTGTTTGGTGCGGACAAGGGTTGAGATGGGCTCGGGCAGGGGAGGCTGGAATCAAGTGATCCAGATGAGATGCTGACAGCAGAGGGAAGGCCGCAGCAGCAGTGAGGACGAGGACAGGGAGACAGGGAAGGATGCGAGACAGAAAGAGAGAGAGAGAGAGAGGGGGCAAAAGCAGTGGGACTTAGTGATGAACATCAAGGTGAAGAGTGCCAGGATGTGGGGATGGGGAGTGGGTGTTGACTGGGTGCCAAGTTTCCAGGGGATGAATGGGGGGATGTTTTAACAACAGTGTGAATATACTTAAACCATAGAGCTGTACACTAAAAGATGGTTACCATGATAAATTTGATATTATATATCTTGTAATTAAAAAAAAAAAAAATGGCCCTGGGATGTTCTTGAGTGCACAGAATGTATACAGACAAGTGCATAAGGTGTCAGTGTTGGCCTTGTATGAAACACTTGTGTTCACCACACGTGCTTAGGCTGTCTCTGGAAGGACAGATAAGGAATCGATAACCAGAGTTGTGTTCAACAAGGGGAATTAGAAACCAGGCAAATAAGTTTCCTAGGGCTGCGGGAACCAAGTATCACAGACTGGGTAGCCCAAAACCATAAGACATTGTCTTATAGTTCTGGAGGCTGAAAGTTCCAAATCAGGAGGTCCCCAGGGCCAGGCACTCTCTGAAGCCTTCAGCTGAGGATCCTTCCTTGTCTTTTCCAGTTTCTGGTTGCCCCCGGCATTCCTTGGCTTGTGGCAGCATCACTCCAGTCTCTGCTCCATCTTCACATAGCTGTGTCCCTCTGTGTCTGTGTCCAGATTTCCATGTCCTTATAAGGACAGCAGTCAAAGTAGGGCCCACCTTAACGACCCCATCTTAACTTGATTGCCTCTACGAGATCTTATTTCCCTAACATGGAAGGACAGAGGTGGGAAGGAAACAATCAATCAGCTGTTGGGTTTTGTAGCATGCATGTACGTTGTCCTGTCCTCTCACCAAATTAATATGGTAAAAGTTGGTTTTGAAGTTTCGAGCTTGGCAGAGTGTGTAGCTAGGGATTCTTTTAACAAATACAGCACAAGGACAATGCAGGAAACGTAATAATGGGTTTGGTTTTGAAAATGTTGGTTGTCTATCCAAATGAGAGAGTTCTTAGCAGGCTTCTCCACTACAGCATGGCTTCTATCAAGGAATTAAGTCCCTGCCCTCACTTCTACTTAGAGAGAAAGCAGGCAGATCATGGTGGCTAGGAACATAGGACTGGCGGCTTGCCTGCCTGGCTAGACCACTTACTCTCCATGAGACCTTAGGCCAGTTACTTACCTCTCTGGGCTTCAGTTTCTTATCTGTAAAATGGGAACAATCGTATACCCACCTCATAAGGTTGTGGGGAAGATTAAATGAAATAATATATTTAGCACAATACATGTGTTATAGTAAATACATATTAAATGTTAGGTGTTATCCTTATTTTCTCCCCTCTGGACCATGAAGGAGAGCTGTTCCTGGCTGCCAAAAACAACCAGGAGAGAGGGGAAATAAGTACTTTGATGAGATTTGATGATGCACCATTGGGATATAAGTGGTAGCTCGGCTGAGGTCCAGTGTGTCTCAGACCTTCTACCCCTACTAGAAGAAAATCAGCTAGGCCAAGTGGCTTAGGAGCCACTGTCCCCACCCACCCCAATGACTCCATACTTCCTCTGGGCAACTTGGGTTTAATACTTTATCTGACATCCGAGGTTTGGGGGCCTATCATTTGCTAGAGCTCCAAACCATAAGCAAAGTAGCTGAACATCTATCATGGCTGCTTTTGAACCACAGATGAGGTCACTAGTAGGAAGAGAGAGCAAAGGGGAGGACATGTGTAGACAGCAAGTGTGGCCCCCCTGGGCCTTATCCAAGAGAGCAGAGGCTAGGGGAGATGCTAGGGAGCATGGACTATTCCAGAAGAAAGGTCACAGAATGGACTTTTATCTCAGACTGTTGCCTTTTCTCTCTACGGCTGGGGAAGAGATCAGTTGCCTTGACCGTGGGCCTTGACAACATAGTCGGGGCCCAATAAATATTTGTTGAATGAATAAATGAATGGTGTGAAGGACTGTTACAAACTGTGTTGGTGGTACTATCAGTGGACAGACCAAGACTTTTCCTGGACTAAGATGCAAAAAAAACTTCAACGTGAACACATTGGTAGGCAGGTGAGAATTCAGGTGTAGAACTCAGAGGCAAGGTCTTAACTAGAGAAGCCTTGGGGTGGACTCCTGAAGACAGGTGCTGTTAGTGGTCCACAGTCAGAGAAAGGCAGGTAGCAGGCACGAAGAGAACAGGCTGGAGAGAGGTCACCAGAATGCAAGGTGGCACTGCCAGCAGAGAAAGGCGGCCACTGGGGAAGTCGTTAGTGCTCTTTGCAGCAGCAGTCTCAACAGCCTGGCGTGGGTGGAAACCAGACTGCAGGCGGCAGACAGTTTGCCAACACTTGGAATTTGTTCTGCACTTCCAAAGTGTTAAAAGCAAAACAGAAACACATTTGGTACTTAACAGCAAAACAGAGAACTACATCTTCAATGGCACTGAGGGCTCGCTTCCAAATTAGGGCTTCAGATCCAGGCTGGCAGCTCGAGGATGTGGAGTTCGCCATATGGGATTTGGCTTCCTGGGAAACTGGGATTTATTGATTACTTATTGATCTGTTTTTGGCCCACTCTTGAGTCTGTTCAATTGTTGCTCGAATTACTTATTTACTCATTCCAGGAAACCTTCCAAACTCTAGTTTAACATGTAAGTTACATGGGAACCTTATCTTTCCTTAGCAATTAGTCAGGACACCAGTACTTACTACAAAGCCGTGTACTTGGTTAAAAACTGCTTAGTATAATATAAAGCCAGGACAAAAGTGTTTTTTGGTAACAGTGAGGGAACCAGTCCCATCGTTCAGGAAGCTCACAGTCATCACTGTGTTGGGTGCATATGTGGCATCTGTCCAAACAGACTGTCCTTTCATCAGTTCATTAACCCTATGGAAGGTAAGGAAGGGCTGGGCACCATATCTCAGGGGTTAGGGTACCAGCCCTGCACACCAGGGGCTATGGATTCCAATCTCGCTGGGGCCTGCTTAACAAACAAAGAAAAGGTTAGGAACCACCAGAATGAATGTTCTCCAGAGTCCTTTCCAGCTCTGCGAGTTATTCAGTTTTGTGATCAGATGTTAGATGTGCAAAACAGCAGTGACATGTTGACGTGTGGGGGAAACTGAGGCACACAGCAGGCGAAGGAAGTAAGAAGAGCTTCGGCTCACCTCTTCACGTCTCTGCAGGATGATAGTAGGACAGTGGAGGGCCAGTGTGGACGAGACATCGTGCTGGGTGCTTCTCACACACTCCATTCAGTTCCACCCACACTGCTCCAGGGGTTTCCGTTTCTTCTTTATACCTGAGGAAATCTGAGCTCTGGGAGGTTAGGAAACCTGCCCATGGTTATATGAAGAAGGTGACCCATCTGGGATTTGAACCAGGTCTGTTTTACTCCAAAGCCCCAAACAAAGGCAGGATTTGGAAGTAACTTTTGCACCAGGCCCTTGGGTCCATCTTGAAAGGCTCAGCCTCCAACCTCAGTCCCTCTGAGGAAGTCAGATGCGCTGCAGCCTCTGGCACCCAGCACCCGCCTGGCCTGGTCAGCATTGCCCAGTGTCACGACTCCCTGGGAGACATAACACAGCAGGATTCTACCGAGTGGCCAAGAAATATGTGAAAAGGGGTCACCCTTACCAGTAATCCTGCAAATGCACTTCAAAGCCACACCCACTTAGATGCATTTCATACTGGTCAGATTGGGGGGAAACAGTAAAGTCTGACAATCCCAGATGTAAGCGAAGATGTTAGAATAGGGAGAACTCATAAGCAGCACTGGAGGCAGACCCTGAGTCTACTTCAAAGTCAACTCGAGAAAACAGAATGAGACTCCAGGTCTATACGCCAGGGCAAGACTCCCACATGGAAATAAGGAGACATGGTCATAGATTCACAGATGCAGTATTTGTAATAGCAAAAGGAAGAAAAAAACAAGCTGTCTATAGAAGAATGGATAAGTAAATTATGGTACGTTCAGTCAATGGAAAACCAAGCAGTGATGAAAATAAGGGAACTTCACTGACCTGTTATTACATGGCTAACTCCCAAATATTGTTCAAAAAAAAGCAAGTTGAAAAAGGACTTATTTTGTATGCTCACATTGAGGTAAATGCAAAGGAGCTAGAAAGTGTAAGGAATTTATATATGTAGTAAAAAGCACAAAGCTTGCATCAGGATGGTAAATGTCAAATTCGGGAGAGACTGGTCTCAGCAAGGTAGAAAGGGTAATGGAATCAGGACAGGGTTGCAGGAGCCTTTGCGCCCTTAAGACTATTTTTTTTCTTCAGCTGTGTTGGTCGGTCAGCATGTAGGGGGCCAGTATATTACTCGGTATTTTATGTGTGCTGAAAGTAATTTATTAACAATGAAAGTTATCTATTTAGCCAGTATTTGCAATAGTACACACGGAAGACCAGTTCTGGGATATTAACAAGCATCATAAAAAGAGTGTTAAATGGTTCAATAAATTTAGGAAACACTAGCCTAAATAAAATTAAATAGGCTTTAAAAAATTTTTTCTCCATGTTTTTAACATCCTATGTGGCTTGTAAATCTCAGAGAGGGTTTCCTGTTTAAATATTTTACGCCAGAGCCAGGGTCAGCAAACTTCAGCTGTTTGCTGCGTATTTTTGTAAATAAAGTTGTACAGGAAAACAGCCATTCCCACGTGTTCTGGATTCTATAGCTGCTTTGCCACTGTAGTTACAGCAGAGACCAGGTGGCCATGAAGCCTAAGATATTTACTATCTGCCTTTTACAGAAAGAAGTTGTGGACGCATCATAGAGCATCCTAAGGGACTGGTGTTCCTGGGAGTACATTTGGAGATTGAAACACTAGAACTTTGCCCTCACACCTCAGGAACTGGTCTATTTATTGGTGAAAACTGTTAGAAAGAAAACCATCAGTTCTTTCTATAGTTCCTTAGAGGATGGTGTGTGTGTGTTCATCTTCACTCTCTAGCACCAAGCTTAATAGGTAGCATATTCTTAGCAATTTCCATGTGCTTCATTGAATTGATTTAAACTTAAAAACCATTTGTGAAATGGCTTAATTAGGATATAGACTCATTAGCTGTAATGGACATGTGTAATACCTGTGGCTTGGATAGGATAGGCATTTAAAATTCTCTCTCATGTAATAATCCAGGTATAAGAAGTCCTGTGTTGTGGCAAGTCCTATTCCTTGGGTGATGTCTTCCTTTGCAAGTCCCCACCCAACAGGACTACATCTCCCTAGTCAGAAGAGGGAAAGTAAAAGGTCAAGGCATGCCCCAGAAATACATACAACTTCCCTTAGCATCCTATTGGCCAGTATGTGGTCATATGACCTACATAGCTGCAAGAGACTCTGGGAAATATAGTCTTTACCAGAGCAGCCATGTGTTCACCTAAAACTTCAAGTCCTGCGACAATACCAGAAGAAAACAAGGGACTCTAAAGGACAATAACCAATCTGTGCCAAAAGGGATGCAGTCAGTTCTGGCATCCTTTATCAGAAGTGACTCTGTTCTCTAGAGGGTGACGTTATTTTTGACTATGTAACATAAGCCATGATGCTAAAGCAAGAAATCTATAATGCTGCTTCATCATTTTCTTTTCAAAAGAACATGACGACACATTCAGATATGAACACACTGGTTTCATTCTCCTGGGTATTTGCAGCCCTTGTTTTTGAGATAAATCTTTTTAAACATATTCCAACCGACCCAGGATTTCTATCTTTTGAAGGGGAGGTAATGGCACTGGGTCTTGCCACTATCTAGGTATCTACTTCTTAGGAGGAGAGGGGTCCTAGCCTCCTTGGTATCTCTCCTAGGGCAGAGAGACTAGGGAGGAGGAAGACATGGAATCACACCTTTCCTTACCCACAGCAGTCTTACTAAGCTGGTTCTTTTCTGTACTTTAGTAGCAACATTAAACAGCAAGTGAGCACAATTTTTGGACAAAGATTTCTCCCAGGAACTTTTGCAAACATTTACATGTTCCATTTGCTGAGATAATATAATTTTTTTCTTTCTTAGAAAAGTGCACAGAGATATTGGGGTGACTTACCTCAGCACAAAACACTCGCTGTTAATCTTTTTGCTGTCCAAAAGAAAAGTAAAAAATCATCAGCTGGGAGACTGGAGGCCTGTGGAAGGGAACGTGACTGAGGCTTTCTCGGGAAAGTGAGCAGAGGAGGGATCCAGGCCTGTAGCCCTGTGATTTGCCATTTCACGAGTCATTTCTGAAAGCGCCTTTTTATTGTCACACTTTCAAAATCCTGTAATGGGAACTACTTGATATATAAGAGATGATGAAAAAAAAAAAAACAATTTTTTATTGCCTTGCACCAGAGTTTCTCAGTCTCAGCACTATGACATTTGGGGCTGGAAGATGCTTTGTCTCTGGGGGTGGAGGGTGGGAGACTGTCCTGTGTGTTGTGGGGTCTTTGGCAGCACCCTTGCTTCTACCTACTAGACGCTGGTAGCACCTCCCTAGAGTGACAGCCAAAAATCTCTCCAGAGATTGCCAAATGTCCCCTGGGGGACAGAATCATCCCCAGTTGAGAATCACTGATCTACACAAATCCTACCTTTTTTTCATAGAGAGACTTGCAGAAGGACTTTAGAAAAAAGACCTGGATTCTATCCCTAAACGTGACTCTGACTCACACAGATTAGTCAACCCTTGTCAGGCTTCCGGTTTCCTGATCTTAAGAAGGTGAGGAGTTAAGCTGAGTGACCTCTTTCTGCACTGACATTCCAAATCTTGCCAGTCAGAAGCTGTTACATGGGACCTCTTTCTAGAATATGAAATTAAGGAAAGCAAAATGGGGGGGGGGGGGCAGATTTAAAGTGAGGGGCACACCGTGCAGGCAGGCAATAAAATAGTAGGGGAATGTGTGGGGGGGGTGGGAAATGTGTTGGCTGGAATAGAGAGAGGAAGAAATACAATAGAACCTCTGTAAGTTGACCACCTAAGGGACTATAACAAACTGGTCAACTCATAAAGGTGATCAATATAAGGAATTAGGCTTGCTGTATTGACACGCACATGTGGTGCATGTCCAGTCTGTGAAAAGCAGGTCAACTTCAGGAGGTGGTCAATATAGGGAGGTGGTCAGCTATGGAGGTTCTACTATAGTTGAGAGGTAGGCAGCTCTCTGGAGGAGCCAATTTCAAGAGAACCTTAACCTTGAAGCCTGTGGTTGGGAATTGATATCACTTGGCATCTCGTAGTTATCCATAGTCACCCAGACAGCAGCATTTGAAGAGAATCTAAGAGAATGTGGAAGGCCTTTGACAACACAAAGGGGCAGCAGAGTGGGGTGGGAAGGAGGGCTCCCCCAGGCCTGCCTGGTTTCACATTTCAGTTCTCCCACTGACTGGCTGTGTGATCTTGGGCAAGTTTCTTAGCCAATCCAAACTGTAGTGTCCTCTTCTAAAAATGAATATAAATTTTCTGGGGTTAAAGAAAGTAGTGGATAAGATCATATATGCCAATAAGTATATATGCATGTGTATTTATATGTTCACACATGTATGTACATGTATGTATGTGCACATGTATGTACACATTCACATATGGGCATAGGGACTATGGATATACACATATAAGTACATATTGTATACCTGTGTAGATACACATATATAATTAGAATAACTGCTGACACATAATAAATGCTCTATGTGTTTGCAAAAATTTTTATTGTGAGAACCAATAAAATATTTTGAGTACAGAAGCACTCCAGAATGCCTAGCACACCGTTTTACTTACAATAAGTGACCAGAAAAAATTCATGGAGATTTCTTAAAATATTATCTCCTTTAAAAAAATTATCTCCTTCATATTCATCTCTAATACTAGAACATATCACATTTGCCTTTCCTTAGCCCAGGGTCCAAGACACACACACAAGTAGACCCAGCTGGATATAAGATGCGAGCCTGTGCTCTACATCAAAGCTTTCTAATCAAACAGTTGTGACACATGGTGTTGGCACACAGCAAGGGTCCTAGGACTATTGTCCAGAAGCCCTAGAGTTCTCCGTCTGCACTCAGGCTAAGCACCTCCTTCTTCCCGCCCCTCCTCACCCTTCAACCTTCTTTCTCCCTTAAGTTCTCTTCTGCCACAATAGCAATTAAATCTCAACATGAGTTTTGGCAGGAGTATTCAAACCATAGCAGACAATTATCTTCTTAGTCCATGTATTAAATAGATGACAAACTGCTATAACAGAGTGACTGCAGAAGATGATGGCTTCACCAAGATAGATGTCATTTCTCTCTCATGTAGCAGATCAGCCATTGCTGGCTATGGGGTAACTCTGCCCCCATAAGATCTTTTAAAAACCCAAGTTCCTTTCACCTTGTTAATCTGTGACTTTTTTAGAGCAGGGGGTCAGCAAACTATGGACCCTGAATCACCTCCTGTTCTTTTAAATAAAGTTTTATTAGAACAAAGCTACACCTATTTGTTTGCTTATCATCAATGGCTGTTTTCAAGCTTCAACAGTGGAGTTGAATAGTCACAACAGAGACCATCTGGCCAAAAGCCTAAAATATAAACTGTCTTGCCTTTTAGGAAAATCTCTGCCCTAGAGCATTAGGCTCACCTGCATGGTCAGAGCTGGGACATTGACAAATATCCTTGTCAGCTGGGGAAGAGAACAAAGGGAAAGCCAGGACCAGGAGCTTCCTTTTAAGTAAACAGCATAGACAGTGGTGTCCTAGTAAATGTTTAACAGCCAGCTATCCCAGGAGGGCAGCCGAAGCTGTGGTTTGCAGTGTCTGCCAGTGACCGAGGTGTAAACATTCCCACTATGGCTGATTTCAAGTTAGCAATAAGGTGTCACTGAACACGGAGTAGGGATGACGCTCACAGTTGGGTTTTGAGAGCCAGTAAGTTCCAAGCTCCAGCATCCAGCACAACACAGGACGCAGAAGTCACATTTACCTGTGTTTTGTTGGTGAAAACTTAATCACGTGGCTGTAACTAGGAATCTGGGATCTGGGAAATGTAGCCCCTGGTTAGATCACGTGGAATCTGGGAAATGTAGCCCCTGGATAGCCATGTGACCAGCCAAAACTCAGTGAGGCCAGGCTATTCTATATTACCGTAAGGAAGAAGTAGAAAATGGGTGCTGGCGACAGTTAGCAATCATGGCTACACATTTCTGCTGCCTCCACAAGGGCACAGGCTCGGGGGCACACCCGAGCCTCAGTTTCCTTGCCAGTAGAATGGAAATCATCATGCTGGTCTCCTTCCTGGAGGAAAGTGAGCGCTTAGCCCAGTACCTGGCACCTATGAAGGGTGGCTTTTATATTGCTGATTATGGTTATGAGGCTGTTGGGGCCTTTTGGGGTATAGATTCTGGAGTCACAGAATCCCTTTGGAAAGCTATGCAGAAGTCCAGCGTTTGACACGTTACTAAGACCTGGGCTGTACAGAGTAACTGGTGAGACTGACTATAGCCAGACTGCCGGGTTCAAACCCTGACTCCTACTTAGCTGTGTGACATGGGCAAGTTAATTAACCTCACTGTGCCCCATTTTGCCTATCTGTAAATTAGATTAAAAATATTAATGCCTCTTACAGGGTTATCATGGGAATTAAACAAGTTAATGTCTGTTTAAAGCTTTTATCTGGTACATAGGAAGTGCTATGTAGATGTATTTGTTAAATACAAGAAAGCACATCTTAAAAACACATAAAATTTTATATATAAGGAAACGAAATGAAATAAAGTAACCTGTGCGGGGTTACCCGGTTAAGTGAGGGCACAGCGAAGAGATAAACCAGGAACAGTCTGGTCTCCAAGCCCACACTGTCCTCCAGGATGGGCTTCCCAGGGTTAGTTACACTTAGAGTCAAACCTTCAGGGAACCTGGGAGCTACAAGTTGCCTTCTGGCACCAGTGGACCAGGATTGGTCCTGGGAGCAGGGGAAGGGCAGGAGGCTGGTTGGGCAGACTCACAGCACCCTAAGGGGCTCTGGACTGTTCCAGAAATTGTGCTTTTCCCCAGCACTGACTCCCTCCCCAACTTCTGCCACCATGTACAGTTTGCTTGCAGAACTATGCCTGACAGGGATGGCAGCCTTTGTGGGGGCCAGGGTCTCCCACTGGGGAAAGGATTGTCTCAATTCTCATGGTATTTGTTAGATAACGATGTCTAATTTGAAACCTTAAAAATCACTTGGACCATAATGTTCTTTAGTGTCTGCGTCTCTGTATTTGCCTCTTCCAAATACAGTATATTCTTTCCAGAGTCTGCACTTGGCTTTGCAATTTATAATAGTGATTATGATAGATTTCCAACATTTAACAAGAGCTATGTACTCTTCTAGGCACTGTGCAGGAATTGTCTCATTTAATCCACACCCAAAACCCTGTGAGGAAGGTATCACTAAGCTCATTTTATAGATAAGGAAACCAAACAACGACATGGTTAAGTAACTAGCCCCAAGAATACAGAAGGGCTGAGCAGCAGAGCTGGGATTGAATGCAGAAAGTGAGATACCAGAGGTCATGCTCATAACGTCTATGCTAGCTTTAAAAAATAATAAGCAGAGCCGGGAGTGGTGACTCACATCTGTAATCCTAGCACTTTGGCAGGCTGGGGGTGGGTGGATTTCCTGAGCTCACAGGTTCAACACCAGCCTGAGCAAGAGTGACACTGACTCTAAAAACAGTTGGGCATTGTGGCGGGCACCTGTAGTCCCAGCTACTTGGGAGGCTGAAGCAAGAGAATCACTTGAGCCCAAGAGTTTGAGGTTGCTGTGAGCTATGACGCCATGGCACTCTACCGAGGGCAACAAAATAAGACTCTGTCTCAAAATAATAATAATAATAATAATAACAATAATAAGCACATAAAGGCATCTGAGGCCTCACTACCTTGCATCTTGCACTTAAATGCATCCAGGGGTCTGCAGAATGCATTAATCCCTGCTTCAGCACCACCTCCTTCACAGGGGAGAAAAGACAACGGCATCCTCAGGCCTGCAGGTCTCCTGGAAGGCATGTTTCTGAAGTCACATCCTTGAAGTGGTGGAAGTAATCAAGCCAGTCCTTGGGGCTGGGGCACTTGAGAAATCAGAGAAACTGATGACCTTGGCAACAGACCTCATCCTTAAATTGATCAGGGTTTTTTTACTGCGTCATTGAAAGCCATTTGAAGGGAAAACCACAAAGTTGGTTGCCTTCTAGTGAAGCCCCAGGCGACTGTTTCAATAGATCTCTACATAAATAAATCAGGCACTTAGGAGGGTATTCTGATTTGTCCAGGCCACAGGAGGACCTGTTGGTTTATAGCAGTAGAGATCCTTCAGGCACTTTCTAGAAAGAGTAGATGGAGCTCTGAACAATGCTTACAGTAATGCTTTTATGCAGAGCTGAAATCATCCAACTAAGTTAAACAGAGAACCATGTCTTCACAGTCTTATTATGGAAAATGTTTCTTAACTGCTTTAGTTTACTTGCTTGACTTAGCTGGTAAAATTCAGTAACTTTGGATGACCAAGGGATTCTTAATAACCATATACTTTCTGGGGCCTGCTTTCAAGAATGAATGGTGCCAAGAGCACACAATAGGGAAAAGACAGTCTCTTCAGAGAAGGATATTGGGAAAAGCTGGATATCCACATGCAGAAGAATCCTTATCTCACCCATATTCACAAATCAACTCAAAATGGATTGAAGGCTTACATGTTAGAAACAATAAAACTACTAGAAGAAAACTTAGGGGGAAATTTCCACAACATTGCTCCCCCTGTTTCCTCCCCCTGGAATGCCCTTCCCCAAAAGCATACGCAACAAAAGCAAAAATAGACAAGTGGGATTGCATCAAACTCAAAAAGTTTCTGCACAGCAGAGGAAACAATCAATAGAGGGAAGGGACAACCTACAGAATGAAAGAAAATATTCGTAAACTATATATCTGGTAAGGGGTTAATGTCCAAAATATACAAGGAACTCAAACAACTCAATAGCAAGAAACAAATAACCTGATTTAACAATGAGCAAAGGACCTAAGTAGATACTTCTCCAGAGATGACATACAAATGGCTGAGAGGTATGTGGGGAAATGTTCGATTCACTAATCATTGGGGATTGCAAATGAAAACCACCATGAGATTTCACCTTACACCTACTGCTGTCATCAAAAAGCCGAAAGAAGTATTGGCAAGGAAGAAAAGGGAACCTTTGTACACACTGCCGATGGGAATGTAAATTAGTGCAGTTATAAGAAAATGAAGTATGTAATTTCCTCAAAAAATTAAAAATAGAACCAATAAATGTCCCAGTGATCCGACTACTGGGTATATATCCGAAGGAATTGAGAACAGTCTGTCCATGAGTTCACTGTTCCGATGTTTATTGCAGCACTGTTCACAACAGCCAAGATAAGGAAACAGTCTATCAACTGATAAATGGATAAAGAAAATAGTGTGATACTCTTCAGCCTTAAAAAAGAAGGAAATTTGTGACAAAGTGGATGAACCCAGAGGACGTTATGTTAAGTGAAATAAGCCAGGTATAAGAAGAAAGATATCACATGTTCAGAAGCAGAGAGTAGAATGAGGCCTTCCAGGGGCTGGGGAGGTGAGGGGGGATTGGAGAGATGTTGATTAAGTGTTGCCAATTTTCAATTAAAGAGGAATAAGTTTGGAGGCATAGTGCACACTAGCTGGGTGAAAGAAACACGTGTATAACTTTGACTCAACCTGTACAAAAACAAAGTATGTAAACAAAATGTGTACCCCCTAATATTCCAAAATAAAAAAATAAATTAAACGTAGAGATTTCATTGGGAAAAAAAGAGGAATAAATTTAAGAGATCTATGGTACAACAAGGTAACTATAATCAACAACAATATATCATATACTTGAAAATCACGAGGAGCGTAGATTTTGTGTCCTCCCTGCAAATAAACAGATGAGGCAATGCATATGTTAATTAGGGGTGATGCATATGTTAATTAGGAGATAATGCATATGTTAATTAGCTTGATTTATTAGCCATACCATGTTGTGTATATATTTCAAAGCATCATGTTGTACACCATGAGTATGTATAATGTTTAATGGTTAATTAAAATTAAATTAATTTTTTTAAAGAATGAATGGTAGATTATGTATGTCTGCCCACAATGCATTAGGCACCACTGGAGATGGAACAGAGAACAAGATAGATGTGATCCGTCCCAGGAGGGTGACGTGCTAGCGGGAGAGAAAAAAACCTTTAAAATAAATACACAAACAAAGTGGCCACAAACTGCAAAAGGAGCTAATAATGTGACAGGTGACTTTGGCCTGGGAGGGGATATGTCAAGGCAAGAGGGGGGCAGGCTCTGGTTCGGTTGGACTGTTTAGTGGCATCCTCCTTTGGACAGGACATTCAAACTTACCCTTGAAGGATGAGAAAGAGCCAGGGGAAGGGCACTGGGGGGGGGGGGGGAGGGGGAGGCAGCAGGAGCAAAGTCCTGGAGGGAGGAAAGATCTTGCCTGGAGAAGGGACAGAAGAAATAGGAGAGCTGCTGGTGCTGAGGGAAGGGGGTAGGGAGGTTGGTAGCGGACTGTCGCCCAGAACCTGCACAGCCCAGTAGACCACATGTTGAGAGCTGGATTTTATCCTCAATAACACTGGAAAGCGCTGAACGGTTGTAAGGAGAGGTGTACCAAGGTCCCGTTTATGGTTTAAGCTCACTCTGACCTTGTATAAGAGACTGGTTTGGATGGGAAGGAGAATGGAAGCAGAAAAACCAGTTAGGAGGCTACTTACTGATCTAGCTGCCCAAGAGATAGATGTTGGTGTTGGGGTCCAAGTAGGGGCAGTAGAGGTGGGAAAAAGTGGATGGGTTTGGGAATGGGCGAAATCAACAGCTGATGGAATGGACATGGGTGTGGCGGAAGGTTCTGGCCTTGGCACCTGGGTAGCCAGTGGTACCATTTACTGAGATGGGATGGGTGAAGGACAGGTTCCATTTGGACCTGCTAACTGTTAGGGTCTGAGAGTCATTTGAGAGATGAGCTCAAGCAGGCAGGTGTGTGTGTGGACACATCAGCATGTGGAAGAGCCCGGCCCCACTGCAGGGGGCAGCTTGGGGGTCACCCCTGGTCAGACCCGGGCTCACCACTTAGGAGCTCTCGTACCTGTGGAGTGGTGCTCCTAACACCTCCGCGTCAGGACCTGTGATGACTGTCTCAGTTGATACATGGGAAGAGCTTAGATTTCAATAGTAAGTATTCAGTAAATGTCAGCTTCCTGTAATAACAATTATCATCAGCATCTTAGCTACAGTAATTTTCTTGCCATTTGTCTCTTTCTAATTAAAATCAAGGACCTAGGTTGCTGGTAAACACTTCTGATGTTCTTGGAATTATCCATTTATAAGTCTGTGAGCTCCGTGTACACAGGGTCTGTGTCTCACTTCTCAACAGCCCCCCAGCATGGGCCCTGCACACAGTAGGTGCTCGGTGATATTTATCCAGTCTCTTGGAGTTTAGCTGGACTATAGAGAAAAATGCTTCTTTGAATGAGTCTAGTAAGCACAGAGATTATTAGAAGGGACTTAAACACAGACAAAAAGGAGAAAGCTACGGTTGAGTGTTTTTCTTCCTTTATTTTTATTAAGTAAATTTATTTAAGGTTAATGTGAGGGTACAACCAGATCAAAATATTTGTGGTTGTGTCCCACACAACAAGTGTTTTTCTGTGACAGTGATAATTTACATCATCTTTGCCCCAAGAAGGGAGCTCTTGTTTTCACATAGCAGCCCCTTCAGAATTGGATGCTGGTCTCATAGAAGAAATGTTCCTGTAACAAGTCAAATCTGATACCGCCTCAGGATTTGCACACATGCCCAAACAAGGCCCAAACACTCATTACAACACACAGACCCCGCCCTTACCTCCAGGAAGCCTCCATGAGGCCTACCCTGGGACCTTGCCCTGTGACTCTGGCCCACTTCCCTGTGTCCTGTTTGTTTGGCCTGAAGCTTCTTCCTTCCCCACTTTTTAGGGATCATTTGTCCCTTGGATAAAGGCTTCAGCCACACCAGGAGTCTCCCGGGTGACAGATGCTATTTATATTTAAAGTCTGCACACTTGGCCCCTCAGATGCTATTTATATTTGGGAGGGACCCATGGTTTTTCCTCATATTCTTTTTCATCCCATGGCAGGTAGTTCTACCCTTTCCCAGATAAAAGAGAAGACGCCCAGTTAAATCTCAATTTCAGATAGACAGTGAATAATGTTTTAGTGTAAGTATATCCCATGCAATATTTCTAAAGTACTGTTATTTGCTACATTGGGCAACCCCAGCTACAGGAGAGTCAAGTTCAAAGCTCCCACGAGTTGGGCCAAGAAGCCCTATGGCACAGCCAAATTCCGTGTCATAGAAATGCACGTCTGGGATGCTGATATTGTGTCTGAAGCCAGGCCCCCAGTCCCCCCATCTGCCCCCAACAGGACAGCCTTCCATCTTTCCTAAGAGTCTTCCAACAGTGTTGAAAAGGTCCACCTGCCATGAAAGGATCTTAATGCTGGAGTCCAGATCCCGGTCAGCTATGGATCCCTACACAGCTTTCATCTCCCTCCCAGGCTCTCATAAATAGGGCTCTGGAGGCCTGGCCTGACAATTAATGTGCAAAGCGGACCCCAGCTCAGCACCGGAGGCTCCGGCCTCTGTCTACGCCGCATCAGCTCCCCCTGCTGGCAGATGCAAACTCTTCAAGAATCAAGCGCCAGGGCATCTCCTACCCCTGAGTTCCTGCTCTGGGATGGTCTTCAGGCCAAGGCAAACAGAGACGTCAGGAACCTAACCACAAGACAAGGGCACACACTGCCCGAGGCGCTCTCTGTGGTTCACCCTCCAGGGGCTCCCCCCACATCCTAGCCTTACCTGGTGCCTTCAGCATTCTAGAGCAATAGCTCCTTCCGTTTCCTCCAAGGGCCTTCTTTCTGCCAGCGTGTGTTAGAGGCAGGAGCAAAACCAGAAATTCTGCACACCTGGCCCCTCTCCTCAGTGCCCACCCCCTGAGTCGGCAAGCAGAGGGGTTCTGAAGGGACAGCTGATGCCAGCTAACACAAGTGGTTCGCCAGCCCCTGGACAGGGCCCCTACTCACGGAGAAGGCAGGGCCCACAACCTCGGCTCCATCCTAGCATCCACCATCTGACTCAGCCCCTTGTCACTTCACACTCTGGGGGAGGCTACTTCTGTCTGCTCAGCTGGCTCATAGCACTAACTCATCTCCCCACCGCTAAAGTTGGCTCCCCTCAAACCACCCTCCGCCCTCTCATGGGGTTGGCCACCCAACCATATCACTCCCCTGCTGGCTTTTAAGGATAAAGTCTTAAGTCAAAGGCCCTCTGTGATCCAGCCCCAGAAACACAAAACCCCCAGAGTTCCCCTCACACAGCCTGCCGTGACCCACACTTTCGTTCATATGGGCCCTGCTCAGAGTTCTGCCTTCTCTGCTCCTGTTTCCTGATTTCAGACAGCTCAGCAGAGCAGTCACCTTGCCCAGGCCTGGGTGCCCGGGGTTCTGTTTGGCGCAGCTTTCTTGTATTGCCACGTGTGTGTTCTGTAATAGTGCTGCGTCTCTGATGCCTCGATCCTTGCGTTTGCCACATTGAATTAATAGACCAACCCGTGCCTGCACCCTCTTCCCTTCCAGGCAGGGAACCCCCTGGGCAAGGGCGGCAACATGTGTACCTCTGTGTTTTCAGCACCTATAGCAGAGCTTGGTGCAAACAAGTGCTCAAAAAATGCTTAATTATATCATTTAAAAATTGATTAATCATGAGAAGAAAGGAACATCCTTTGCAGGCAGTTCGCATCACCGTCAGATTCTGCTGCTTCTCCTCGTCCCTTCCCTAATCTCTTTCTCGATGCACCTGCTGGCTGCATGCAGCTCCAGGGCGCCTTGCCATTCAGACTCCCATTGTATCTCACCGGCCCTCTGTCTTGCTTCTGTTTTGAATGTAGGGAATCCACCCATTCTGTCTTCATTCAGCTCACACTTGCCACCTCCGTGTACTGTGTGCTGTCTGGCCTTGGGAGGGAGAGACCCACCAGACTTGGGCGTTGCTCTCAGAAGTCCCCGGCCTCGAGTGGGCAGTCACACAAGCAAACAGGCAAATAGTGGGTGCCGTGGTTGGGGGACAGGGTGATCCAGTAGATACGCAGGCCAGCTCTCCATGCAGACTACCTTGGTTCACATCCCAGCTCTGCTGCTTGCAGACGGTGTGGCCCTGGGTGAGTCCCTTATCTGTGTCTGTTTCCCTGTGGTTTGGGGTTGTGTGGGGATTCACATAAGGAGTTTAGCAGAGTGCCTAGCCCATAGTAAGCATTCAGAAAATATGAGCCATTGTGATCCTCAGCTCAGTGTGCTCTGCCAGCACAGAGGAGACAATCAGAGCTGCAGCAGTTATAAAGGACAGAGGATCAAGGGACATGAGAGGCGATCATTTTAATTGCAGCCTCGAAAAAGTCATTTACAGGGACAGCAAATGCCGAGCTCCGTGATGCTTCCACAGGAGTTTGCTCCTGTGGCCCTCAGGGGCGGGTCTCCGGGGAAACTGCTGCACCTATGTGACGGTCCCTCCCTTCCTTAGGGCCGACGACTGCTTTTGCGCTTCTCGGAAGCTGGACGCAGTGGCCATTGAAGCCAAGTTTAAGCAGGACCTGGGCTTTAGGATGTTGAACTGCGGGCGGACGGACCTGGTGAAGCAGGCGGTGTCTCTGCTGGGGCCCGACGGAATCAACACCATGAGCGAACAGGTACAGGGTTTGGGGGTGCGGGGGTCTGGACAGGCACCCGCCTCTGCCGCGGGCACCGCCCCGGGCAGGACCCAGACGGCGGGCGAATCCCCAGTAGGCGCTGGACAGACGCGCCCCCTGCTGGCCGCTCGGATCGCTCGCTTTTTAGAAAAAAAATGTTAAATATAAAAATACTCTTGTTCATCTTTATAGAAGTAGCACATGATCATTGCAGCTGAAATGAAAAAGAGAGAAAAATAGGCCTATTCCAGAAAGGAAATAATGCCATCACCCATGTAACCATCATTTATATTTAGTTTGTGTCCCTACGTCCTTTTTCTAGTGTGGTTAAAATTAGTTCCCTGCCTGTGCACGGGACAAGTTCAGACAAATTCCACCAAATGTTAGGGTATAGTTAAGATGCGCTGAAGTCACTCGGGGGACCTTAGGAGGGACCGCAGAGATAGGCAGCCAGCCGCCCCAAACTCCTGAAGTGGAGGAACAGTGAGAGATGCTGGGCTCCAGCAGTCAGGGATAGGTCTTCTGGGGGTGACCGTCATGGACTCACAGAACAAGCAGCTTTAAATGCGAGTCCCCGGTCGGACATCACAAAGGACAGATGGGGCTGCTCACCGCATGAGCAGCTCTTGCAAGTTCCAGAGATGGGATAGCAGGGACCATTTCTTTAATTACAGCTAATAATTTTCCTGAACACCAAGGAGCCCTAATACATACATATACATACATGCATGTGCACGCGCGCGCGCACACACACACACACACACACACACACTCTTACACTGTTTTTAAAAATTTGGGGATTTATTATATCTGGCTTTTTTCAATATTTTATATTAAAGGTACTTTACAATATTGTTGCATGTTCTTTTATTTATTTATTTATTTTTAAGAAACAGGGTCTCACTATGTTGTCCAGGCTGGCCTTGAACTCCTGGACTAAAGCATTCTTTCTCCCTTGTCCTCCCAAGTAGCTGGGATGAATAGCCACACATCTCTGGACCCTGCCTTATTTTTTGAATCACTTTTAATGGCTACATAAAATGGTCATGTTGTTTATTCATTAACTGTAACTTTTATTGTTAGCAATATAAGTTGTTTCTAATTGCTTGTATTCATAATGCTGAACTAAACATACAAGTCCTTGTTCATATCTCTGATTATTTCATTAGGGAAATTTTTAAAAATGGAAATGATAGCTCAGATGCATCAGCCTTTCTTCAGGTTCTCAATCTCAAGTTACCTTCCCACAACTTTTGTCTCCTTTTACATACCCTCCAGCTATGTCTGTGTTCCCTATTAATCTCCTGTGTGTATCTTTTGCCTGTTTTTCACTGAAACCTTACTGTTTTTCTTCTTTATTTAGAAAAACTCTTTACATATTAGGTACATAATCCTTTGTTACAACATGACAAATTGTAACATTGTCAGTTTACTCTTTACCTTTTAACTTTGTTTATGATGTTTTCAATTAAGTATTCTCGATGCTATAATGATTTTCCTTTGGAATTTTGTACGTTATATTTATGCCTAGAAGCTAGGTATCTTTTATGGTTTTAATTTTTCCAATATGTCGCTAATCAAACTAGATACGATTTTGGTCTATGGTATAAGATAAGACTCTAGATTGGATGTTTTCCCAAATAACCACCTTCACAACACTATTTACTGAAAATCCATCCCTTCCTTCATTAGTTGTGGCGATTTGTTTGTGATAAGCATGAATCATGGGCAGATATGGTTATTCCTAAAAGCCATTTCTCATTCGCTTGACTTTTCCTTGTAAATGATAATGTCAAACCAGATGTCAGTGATGGGTAATGCCACACGCTCAGAGTCATCCAATTTCCTTTGACGCTGACCAGCAGCTCATATAGAGCAAAGATGACACTTGTTATATTGGGAAAGAGAAAATGTCAAGGAAACAGTGTTTACCAATGAGACAGCTTAGGGCCGATACTGCAGAATCAATCTAGAATGTTCCTAAGGGTCATAAATTGAAATCAATCATTTGTTTTAGCAAACACTCGTAGGTCTGTTGCACCCTAAGACAGACAGACAGATGAAAATTCTCCAATTTAAGCAAAGATAAATACTGGAAAGGCAATGGAAGCTCCCTTGTCACCACCATTTGGGTTTCCGAAACGTGGAGGGTTTTGACCTTCCGAGTTTTATTTTTGGCATGCTGGATTTTGAGCACAAGCATAGCCTCCTAAACACAAGTAAGATTTTCCATTTGTTATCGTTGTAAACGTTCTCCATTCTCTGGTTTCTTAACTCACCGCAGGGCATGACCCCCCTGATGTACGCCTGCGTCCGTGGGGACGAGGCGATGGTTCAGATGCTGCTGGATGCCGGAGCTGACCTGAATGTGGAGGTGAGGGTGCACAGGCCTGCAGGGCCCCCTGGTGGGGCAGTCCCCAGGGGAAGACAAGCAACAGAGGGGGCTTTTACTCCCAAGAGCCACCTCAGGGAACTCAGTTCAATACATAGATCACTCCTGTGCCCTTTGATTTACTGTGGACCCATCGTATCTTGTCCACCCTGAGTTCCCAGCCCAACTGGAGCCACCTGCATGCATATTTTGATTAGAAACAATCAACATAACTGTGAGGTTTGACCAGCTTTTCCTTGTATGGATCCTGAATCTCTGATTCCTGCTGCCCAGCCATTCCTTCTGGGATGGAGCCAGAAAGAGCTCTCTTGAGCCATCAGCCCTTCCCCTCTGCCTGACACAAAGCAGAGCAAACACTGGCCAGTCCCCTGAGCTAAAGTTTCCCTCCTCTGATCCTTGTTGTCTGAGTTTACAGATCTTAAAGCTAATCTTGAAGCTTCCCCGGGGCAGTGTGGCATAGTGGAAAGCACATGTCCCCACAGACCTCTCCTCTCTCCCTCCCTTGCCCTGCTGCTGGCTTTAGAATTGGACAGACTTGGGTTCAAGTTCTGAACCCATTGCTATTGTAGTGACTGGCTTTTGTACTTGGGCAAGTGGTTGAACGTTTCTGTCCCCATCTACAAGACAGGAGAATAATCACTCCCACCTCAGACAGTTGTTGGAAGGAATATGCACAGAAACCAGCACAGGTGTGGGCCTCAGTTACTATTAGCATCCCCACTCATAACCCAGGTCTCGTAATATGTAAAATCCCACACATCCCTCTTCCCGTGTTCTATACTATTTGAAGACCGGCTCTTCCTGGCAGCCACATAGATATTGGCAGTCTCAGCAGAGAGGTTGACATGCAGCAGCCGTAGGAAATGTTTTCCATTCAAAATTAAATGCCCATCCAGTCTTTGGACTGTGTGCGTGCTTTTTTTAATTATTATCAATGAGTTTTTATAGTCATCTGAGGAAATCAAACAATAGACACAGTTTTAGATCTGAAACCATTTTGGATCTTATAACTTTCAAATATATGGGGATCTTTCCCCTTTCTGTGAATTTCTAAGTACCACAAGACCCCTGGAAGGGCTTCTTGGTGCAGGTTCCTGGAGGGTTTGGTCCTTCTCTCTACCCCATCCCTGAATCTCAGCTCAGGGCCTTCTCCGGTGGGTGCTTGGTGAGCTGAACTGCTCCGAGTGAAGCAGGCATGGAGGTTATGTGGCCGCAGGAATGTTTGGGGGGGGAAATCACAGGTGGGTTCTCACCTTGCAAAACCGCAGCCTGCAGCTGCCCTGCCTCCTCTCTCTTGGCCTGAGTGTTTTGAGGGCCCCCTCTTGAAGGACCAGTCTCAGATTGTTCCCTTGTGACATGTCTAGGGAAAAGCTTCACACCCATATTTCACCCAGAAAACAGCAGGAGAGTGAAGTGAGAGCAGTGTGGGGCAAGCTCTGAGCAGACGGGGAAGTTCCTTCATCATACTAGCAATGGGCTCCCCTGGCTTGAAAGCTCTAAGCCCACAGCCCTTTGCCTGGGCTTTGCCACCACTGAGGATCTCTCTTAAAAAGTGGGTGGTGTGGTAGTGGTACCTTTCTGACATCCTGTACCTCTCAGAACCACCACCTTCCTTTCCTTAAGCAGAAAGAGAAAAGAGACGGGAGGAGAGCTGGCTCCTTGTAACCATTACAGCTTCTCCAAAGCACCGTAGAGGCAACGACAAGTCATCCCTGAACTCCTTTCCCAAGACCAGCAAAGGAGTCCTTATTTGCACAGAGGATTAAGAGTCACTAAGATACTCACCGCCCCAGTGGGTAAAATCTCCAAATCATAATGTCATCTTCTGACGGGTCTTGTAGGATTGCTTTAGTCTCTGTTCTTATGAACACAAGCAGAACCTAGTTCTGGTGAGAGGTGTTTGGGGCATTTAACAAGGGAAAATCCCTGCCTTGTACCACCCAAGGCATCTGCCAGGATGTCTGCGCATCTAGCGTCCTCGTGCCCAGCCATGGATAGATCAGACCTGTCAGCCTGAGAATTGTGAAGGTCACATTTTTGAAAATAACCTCAATTTGTTTATAGGTTGTCAGTACTCCTCATAAATATCCATCCGTCCACCCTGAGACCCGCCATTGGACGGCTCTGACTTTTGCTGTGTTGCATGGACATATTCCTGTAGTTCAGGTATTAACGTATTTCCCTGTCCACATCTGACCTTTAATTTTACCTCTTCCATAACAAAAATCTGTACCTCTCCCAGCATGCATATTCCCCCAAGAGATTCATATTGGTTAATTGCGATTAAATATAGCACATTCATATCCCATGAATAATGATTATACTTACTATATGTAATAATCTACACAGCCCAGCTTTAACCAATATGAAACTACCATGTACCCACATTCAGCCTTATACACACAGTGGCAAACCTACAAAGTTCTTCCTACTTGCTCTGGGGTGGGGCTGCAGCTGTTGTGTGGATTTGTTCATTTTGCTTGTCATGACATAAACGTAAGACTTGGCTGGTGTCGAGACCTTGGAACCTCCACTAAGGTGTAACCCCGTATTTGCATAGAGTCTCGTGGTTTCCAGCCAGCAAGAAGAAGCATCCAAGTCACCAAGGGAGTGTTTCCAAAAAATGCTTGCCTGAATCCCACTTCTTGAGAATTGGATCCAGGAGGTCTAGAGTCGGGCCACAGCCATGTGCCTTCTGAAACAGTTCCAAGGACAGTGACATGTCCTCATTAGAGGTCCTCTGGGTATATGAAATGTGCATCACTTGCACTTTTTGTAACTGTTGTAGAGTTGCTGTTCAATGAACAGCCGCCCAGTATGTTCTAGATCTTGATCTTGATCTTGACCTCATCAGCATCCAGGCCCATGAGCACGTGGGCCTCTGTGGCCAGGGTTGTGCTTCGGGCACATCAGGCCCTCCTTCCATGTGGTCCACAACTCCTGACTCCCTGCAAAGTGGGGAACAGTGTTGCAGGGACAGCTCAGTAATGCTGGAATTACATGGGAATCCTTTGTTGTTTTCTGGATCATAAATTTTTTTAAGACAAGATCCTGAGTCATGTTTCAGGAGGCTGAGAATGTGACAAGTCACACTGAGAACTGGCTTCTGTGTGTAGAGCAGCGTGCCCAGTTCACCAGAGGAAAGAAGGGGTCTCCTAGCAATCTGGTGGCCACAGATGTCACCCCTCAACATGCAAGGGCATCTCTGGTCTTTAATTTGAAACTGGGAATGGTGGGCAGCCAGGCAAAGCCACTCAGAAACCAGAATGCCACGTAGACAGCCCCTGCCTGGCCGTGCCCACAGGTAGCCTTTGGTAGGTAGTAAAGATGGCAGGTTTTTCTTCCTATTTTATATCAGCAATGCTGATAGCACACTCAGTGTGAGTAAGATTTGGCAGAGACAGAATCTATGCCTCTTTAAAAAGCCCAGATAGCTTTGGGAATGCACAGAATGAAGTCATGTGAAGCAAACTTCTGGAAGCTCACTCCCACTCTGTCAACTGATGATGCTAGCCAGAAAACTCAGCATTTACTCAACTGTCCTCGGAGCCATCCAGGATGTTCTAGAAGGAATTCTTATCCTGATTGGCCCAGGAGGTCCTTCAGATCTCTTCAGAGTCTATAATTCTAAGAGATCATACCAATGCCCTCTAAAGTTTGGGGCAGTCAGCCCTCAAAGGGCATCTTCCAGCATTCTGGTGCCAAGGACTTCTAGCTCAGTGCTGCTGGGATTTGTAAGACATTAAAGTACACATAAATGTCCCCTGGAGACTGTTAGACGGTGCAGACCCGCACTCAGTAGGTCTGGGCTGGGATCTGGGAGTCAGCATTTCCAACAAACTCCCAGGCGATGCTATTGTGTGTGGACCACACCCTAAGTAGTCTGGGAGTCTAGAAAACACAAGAAGCCCCCAGTGCAACTTCTGAGGGGGAAGTTGCCCTCCAGCCCTGTGCACACTGACCTGGAGGGAGGGGAGCAGCGCTGGCCTCTCACTGTCCCCCAGCCTTCGCTGACACCTGTATACGGGGCATGTCCTCTGAGCGTCTCAATGGCCACTCTTCCTCCGCAGCTCCTCCTGGATGCTGGGGCCAAAGTGGAAGGCTCCGTGGAGCATGGCGAGGAGAACTACTCAGAAACACCCCTCCAGCTCGCAGCTGCTGTAGGTAAGAGCCATCGGTTCTCAGCCCAGCCAAGGATCTCCACCACCCTGGCCCTTGCAGTGCCTGTGACTTTATTTTTGCTTTATTCTCTTATAAAACCCCCTTCTCTGGGCTTGCAGGAAATTTTGAGCTGGTTAGTTTGCTGTTGGAGCGTGGTGCGGATCCCCTGATAGGAACCATGTACAGGAATGGAATTTCTACAACCCCCCAGGGTGATATGAACTCTTTCAGCCAGGCCGCAGCCCACGGACACAGGTAGGCTAGGAGGGGCCAGAGCCACAGGTCCCAAGTGGTGCTTGTTAAAAATGCAGATTCCCAGGCCTACCCCAGACCCATCGTATCTCTGGATGTGGGGCCCAGAGGCAGTGTGAGGTGGGCCAGGCCTGGCCAGAGCGACCTTCACTACCACCCAAGAGCCAACCCCCTGCAGCGCACCTCCACTGGGACCAGTTTGGCCTGCTGCCAGCCAGCTTGACCTCACAGGAAGGCATCACTGTTGGCCAGTTTGGTCAGAATACATCACATCAGCTGTCATGAAGTTGGAAGAATCCATTTTAAAAATAATAAAACCTCCTATGTTTGGTTACTTCTCTTCTAAGTTCAGGATTTAGCAACATCAGATTTTATCACCGATAACCTTGAGTAAAGCAAATTCACCATGGAAGGAGTGCAGGCTAACAGTTCTAGAACCTTCTATATATTTGAGGAAATCACTTAGCCCTACATTGCCTCAAGGAAATGAGGCCCCACCACCTCCTCCATCCCCAAAACGCAGCCCCCATGCAGACCCCTGCAGCCTTCACCTTGTTGATCCCTATCCCTCCCTGGTCCCAAGTGAGTGGCCACCCCACATCCCCAACCCACCCTGTCCCAGCAAAACCACTGCCATATCTGAGTGTCTTCCTCTCTGGGTTTATGATTGACAGGAATGTGTTCCGCAAACTGCTCGCTCAGCCAGAGAAGGAGAAGAGTGATATCCTGTCCCTGGAGGAGATTCTGGCTGAGGGGACTGACCTGGCAGAGACAGCCCCGCCCCCCTTGTGCGCCAGCCGCAACAGCAAGGCCAAACTGAGGGCCCTGAGGGAGGCCATGTATCACAGTGCCGAGCACGGCTACGTGGATGTCACAATTGATATCAGGAGCATAGGTCAGTGTGGGCGCCCTCCACGTGGGGCACGGCGCCGCCAACAGCTGTAGGTCTGCACACCTGCACACGTACACACATACACATGCACACACACATACACACCAAGGGGCCCAAGGAGCTTCTGCACTGCTTGAAACAGGCCAATATGCCCACACTGTCCCCCGAGATAGCAGCATCCCACCTGCCCCAAAGATGTGCACCCACGTCATCTTCCCGTGACCCCCAAACTCTCGACCCTCGAGCAGGAATTCCTTTCACTTGCAGAGCTTGTCTTAATACAGATTGCCAGGCCCTACACCCAGAGGCTCTGCAGTCGAGGGTCTGGATGAATAAAGGCTGGGAATCTTTATATTTAACAATCATCCCAGGTGGTTCCCAGTGGTCGAGGAATCGCTGCCTTAGAGCGCCGGGCTCCAGGAAGCAGCAGTGGGGCAGCCATCAGGACCCTTACCAGGGCCCCTCCCATCGAGTTTTGGGAAGTAAAGCCACTCTCAGCAAAGTGAGGCCAGCTCTTCCCTGAGTGAGCTAGCCTGGGCTCTTCCCTGAGTGAGCTAGCCTGGGCCACCTCCCGTGTGCCTCTGGGGAACGAGGCTAGCCTTGGCCTTCACCAGGCTGGTGGCTTCAGGCCAGGAGCAGTGGGACATTAACCCAGGGTATGATGGATTGAAGCTGGCTGAGAGCCACAGAGAGGCGCCTGAGACCCCATTTTAGAAACAAGCCTCCCAGATGGGTGGCTGGTTAGCATGTGGGACATTTATGCCATTGCCATGACAGCCTATTTTGCATGATTACAGAGTTCAAGACTCCGCAGGGCCTACTTATTAGGAACAGCATTGAGGCGCGCCCCCTTTGTCTGTGCCTCTTCACAAGGAAGGAGCAAATGACAGCAATCAGCACTGGAGAGGCTTCTGTTAGAACAGGGAGCCCTGATGAGGAACCTGTGGGGGTGGGGGGACGCTTTGCACAGGGGCGCAGCGGGAAAAGCCTCCCGCCTAGGCCTTCCTATTCAGATATAAACATCCGTCTCAGCCAGAGCTATAGATGGCCAAGTCCACCATGGGTGTCACCAGCTCTCAGCTCTCCTGTGGGCATGGATATGTCACAGATCCTGGGGCACGTTCATTCATTAATCCTGGGCAAAACTCTTGCCCTCCCTTAGCTTCTGTCCCCAGTAAGTAGAACGAGGGTGGAGGCTGTGAGCTCAGGACCCAGAAGTGTGCAGTAGGCATAATAATTCCTGTGTGCTGCACAGTGATTATACGTTGTAAAATGCAGTCCCTAAGAATATGAGTAGCAGGTGGAGATGGACGCCCATAGTTAAGGGAATGGAATTATGACCTTGAATTCCAACTTCTGCGAGTCTTTGGGAAAAAAACCAACACCAGCTCTGTTCATGGAAAGTCGGTCCCTTGGTCTCATCACTGGGTAATGCCCTAGGGAAAGGTCAGATAAAAACATGTCTCCTCCTGTGGTCTTCCTTCCCTTCCCTCTCCCTCCCATCCCCTACCCCTTCCCTGTTCCTCGCCCCTCCAGGTGTCCCGTGGACCCTGCACACGTGGCTGGAGTCCTTGCGGATCGCCTTCCAGCAGCACCGCAGGCCTCTCATCCAGTGCCTGCTGAAGGAGTTTAAGACCATTCAGGAGGAGGAGTACACGGAGGAGCTCGTTACCCAGGGCCTGCCCCTGATGTTCGAGATCCTGAAGGCGAGCAAGGTACAAGGGCTTTGAAGCTTCTTGTGAGCAGGGAGAGCCGGAGGTTCACAGGGACTGACACTGCCCTTCGGGTAGGACTGAGCAGTCATGGCCCCAGGTGCTGAGTGTACCCCAGCTGGCTGACACAGCCTGGGCAGTCACATGTGGGGCAGCTGTTTTGCTGAGCATCCGTATGTCCCAAGGCACTTGGGCATGAGAGCAAATTAGATATCTTCTAACTCAATGAACTTGTACCACAGCTGGGGAGAGGACACCAGCACATGTACAAGGCAGTTTATACAACGGCATTAAATTGGGTGGTGCAGGCTAGGACAGGTGTGAGAGCTCAGAAGGGAGGAAGGGGAGGGTGGGCTAGACCGGACCTGGATGGATGACAGAAATCAGGAAGAAAAGGGAAGAGGGTAAAGCTTTCTGGATAAACAGAATGCAAACCCTACCACAGTGGCTGGGAAGTTAGGCCCTGGGAGAAGTTCTTGCAGGTAGGGAGGGGCGGATGAGCTCAGCTCTGACTCCTTGGGATTCACCCCTGCTGACAGCTACATTCGCAGCCCTGGAGAAATGACTCAACCCCTTCAAAGCATCAGGCCAGTGCTGGGATTATTGATTAACTCCAAAAAATCTCTTGGAGGTGACTTGGTGGCAGGTGATACCATAGTGACACTCCCTGTCAACGGGCCACATGCCCTCGTTGTGCGTGTTGGTAGAGAACAGAGAGGACAGACAGCCTTGGTGCTCCCCTGGGGCCCAGCCAGCCATCAAGCTTGGTAACCAAAAGCCAGGGGAGTCTGTGGCAAATGCCCCAGCATTGTGACCAGGAGAAACCCTAGGGAGAACCAGTCTGCCTGAGAGGCTCTGCGGAGTTTCTGCCATCAACCGTCACATACCCCAGTGGCTTCTCTGGGACCCGGGGCCACTAGTGCACAGTGGTTGAGAACCTGGACTCAAGCCAGGCTGCAGAAGTTCAAATCCTGGTTCTGCCACTTAGTAGCCTTTTGGTCTTAGCCAAACTTCTTAACTTCCCTCTGCCTCAACTGTCCCATCTGAAAATGAAGACGATAATTGTACTAACCTTTTAGGGTGGTTGTGAGCAAAAAATGAGTCAACACCCCAGTGCCCTTTGCGTCATCCCTGACACATATAGTAAATGCTTTCTGTACGTGTCTATATCATGAAGATGGGCTTACCTCCAGTATTTCCCAAAGATGCCCTGCCCCCCACAGCAGGGATGACATGAAAGCATTTAACACTGCAGCGCACCAGGCACCAGCCAGCTGTGAACAGGCCAGATGTCAACTCTCCTTGGAATAACATCGAATTATGCCAATTTCACTACTGCAGAGCCTTCAGCACTCTTAATTCACAAGGGGAATGGTGTGTTTCCCAAACTTATTTGACCTCAGGACCCTTTTATAATGAACTGTGTCAAGACACAAATGAGGATTTTTTTAAGCTAATATATATATATTCTATTTCACTGCATGCCAGGCACTAATCCAAGCATGTTATAAGGATTTGCTCATTTATCCCTCTCAAGCAATTATTGAAGGAGGTACTAATCTTATCCCCATTTAACAGATGAGGAAACTGAGGCACAGGGTGGGTGATCAACATGCCCAAGGTCACACAGCTGGTAAATGGCAGGGCTGGGACAGAAGCTGGGCAGTCGGGTTCTAGCACCAGCCCAAAATAGTCTTTGTGGAACTCTGCGGAAATAGGCCTCAGACAAAAGAGCTGTGTTGGCTCACCTGCCAAGCCGGGCTACTGAGAGGCCCCTGAGTGCAAAAAAGGGACATGGAGTTGCGTCCTCCAGATAGCGGGTGGGCCCCTGCAGGGTGCTTGAGATCAAACCCCATTGAGGGCCCGAACGGGAGCAGGTGCACCAGGCGTAAGGTAAGGAGCCTCACCAAGTCCACAAATAGCGAAACCTGCTGGAAGCATTTCAAAACCAAACTCCCCCTCAATACGCACATGCCAACTGAAACATAAATGAATGAATAAAAAGGCTTTCACCTGAAATGACCTAAGAAACATTTAGTGAAAAACATCGCTAGGTCTGTTCCCAGGGCTTGGCACTCTGTCATTTGGGGAATCTGTTTTTCTTGTTTGTTTTTTGTTTTTAACTTTTCTTCAGGCCATAGTGGGGCATTTACTGAGGCATCCTCTATATTAAGTAAACCAGATCTGTGGCTTCTTAAAGTAAATTTGACTTTGAGTTATGATACACGGCAAAGTGCACAGATCCACAGATCATCACTATAGAGCCTGATGGATTTTCACAAGTAAACGTACTGTGTACTCGGCGCCTAGACCAAGAAAACAGTGGGCCCCTTTTGCCCCCTCAGCCACTGTCCCCCAAAGGGCCACCATGTACAGACTTCTAACACTATACTTCATTTTGCCTGGAGCTGCAGCTTATTTGACTGGGACAGCTCATTAGATAGGAAATACGTCTCAGAACCTCCTGACCCCATGATTAAGAACCTATAGGCTGATAATAGTTCATCCAGGCCGCCCTCGACTCATGAGTGGGTGATGGCCCCGTCATTTATAGTCAGTCATTTGAAAATCAGACTGAATTTTTTTTCTGCAGAGGTAATTCTAGAACAACGTTCAGGTGCCTGGGTCAGCACCTGAGTACCTGCTTCACTCACAGTGTGATGGAGATTGTCCTAACAGAGCCCAAAGCTACCTGACCCTCTCCAGAGCCCCAGAGCCTCGCAGACCCAAGGGGACAGGTATATGGTGGGCTGAAGGATCTGGGGAGAACCCTGAGTGGTACTCCAGAGGGTCTGAGAGGGACAGTAGGGCAAGTTCAGCGAGGTGGTGTTAGCAACAGCACAGCTGGGGATGAGGAGGAGGAAGGGGCCTTTGCCAAGACATGTGGCCTAGAGTCAGCTCCCTGATAGCTGTACTGATCATCAAAAGTGGGAGGAGCCAGAGTTGGGGCAAGGCAGTCTGGAAGAGTCAGTCAGGAAGGAGGATGTGTTCAGAAGTAGGAATGAGGGAGGGGGCCGTTTGCTTTTACAGGGTGAGGGGCCCGTTTGCTTTTACAGGGTGAGGGGCCGGGAGTGTTCGATGGCATCCCTTACTGGTGAAATGTGGCATTACACATCACATACACGGGCCGCAGCGTGTGGAGGGGTCTGTTTCCCAAGACAGTCATGTGAAGTCAGGCATTCCCCCAAGCATGGGTGATATTCCTGTGGTCAAAAGAAAGACTGGAGCTAGACGATGGCAGAGAAACTCAGCGCTGAGAGGAGAGTGTTCTCTTGGAGGACAGTAGTGGCCTAGCCACAGATCACACCAGTAGCCGGAACTGTTCTTCTCCTTGGCTCAGGCCTCCTGTTCAGATCGCATCTGCTGTTCCGTCTGAACAAATCCCTGGCTTGATCAGAGCACCGAGAAAGACTCTCGTAAATAAACTCCGCTCATGGTCAAGCCACAGAGATGCAGCAGACCTGTAAACCAAGGCGTACGTTTCTTCCCGTCCTGACCCGTGTTCGTTCATGCCGGGCTTGAGATCTAGCTGCAGATCTGCTTTCGTCCTCCCTTTTCTAAATTTTAACTTCAAATGAATTTATTTTATCCAGACTTCCCCAGGAGTAGAATAGTTTAGTCATTTTTTAAAAATGTGTCTGTTTCAAGAGAGCTCCAGGCCCATTTTTCTAACAGTAATTCCTCTGGGCATTTAGTCACTGGTGATAGGCAGGCAGTGCCATGATGCCCCAGGTGGTAAGGGGACAGACACCCTCTTTATCTTCATGGAGCTTCCTGATGGTAAGGAAATAAATCAACAAAGCAGTGCATGATAAATGCTGTTTGAAACTGGACAGTGATACAGATTCTGGGGGTGGGTGAGGTGAAGTCTCATTTAGACAAGATGGTCAGGAAGGTCTTCTCGAGAAGGTGACATTTGAGTGACCACCTAAGTATGGAAAAGCTTCCAGCCAAGGAGACTGCAGGTGCCAAGGCTCTTAGGAGGAATGCACTTCATGAGTCAAGATAAAGGAAAAAGTATAGGATATAAATCAGACTGTATATGGGCGGTGCCTGTGGCTCAAGGAGTAGGGTGCCAGCCCCATATACTGGAGGTGGTGGGTTCAGACCCGGCCTGGCCAAAAACTGCAAAAGAAATTAAATAAATAAATAAATAAGACTGTATGGGGCCAAGGAAAGTCTGGATTTTCCTCCTTGTACAATGCATGGGACACCATGGATTTTAGACCAGGGCAATGTATGGGATATGTTCTTTTTTTATGGTTTGTATGCTTGGGGGGAGTTTTAAAACTTTTTATTTTGAGATAGTTGTAGATTCATGCAGTCATAAGAAATAATATGGAGAGACCCTCTGGACCCTTTACATGGGGGTCTCAGTTTCCCCCAATGGCTGTATTTTGCACGACTGCAGTAAAATGTCACAACCCACATATGGATGTCATAGTCAGCATGCAGAAAATTCCCACCACCCCAGGGATCCCTCCTGTCACACCTATTTCCCTCCTGCCTCCAGTCTCCTCTTTAACCCCTCACTAGTTCCCATCTAATTTTGCCAAGAATGCAATTGAAATGTCATTCTTACATCACATGGTAGGTAATTTTGGAAACTGGAGGTTTTTTCAGGCACCCCAGCTGTTCCTTTGCACTGCTGAATTGTATTCCCTATTTGTTCACATGCTCAGCTGTTGAAGGCTGTGATTTCCAGGCTATTTGGAATAAAATCGCACAAACATTCATGCACAGTTTTTGGCATGAACATGTCTTCACTTCTCTGGAATAATTGCTAGGTTTTCAGGTACACATAGCTGCAGATTTAGGTTTTAAAGAAACTGCCAAACTGTTTCCACGGTGATCTTGACCTTTTACGTGCCCACCGGCAAGGTACAAGGGATCCAGTGTCTCTGAATCCTTGCTGTTCAGTGCTGTCACTGTTTTGTAGTTTAGCCATTCTGATAGGCTGGGTGGTGATATCTCGTTGTAGTTTGAACTTGCACTTCCCTAAACAGCTAATGATGTGAACACATCCTCCTCTGTGAAATGTCTCCTGGTGTTCTACCTTGTTTGTTTTTTTTACTGTTCAAGTTTGAGGGTTCTTTATATTTTCTAAATGCTAGCTCTTTGTCAGCTGTGCAGTCTGCAAATGTTTTCTCCCGCTCTGTACCCTGCTTTTTATCTTCTGTCGTCTTGGCGCTGGCGTTTGCTGTCTGTCTTTATTCATTCACGTTGAGATCTTCCTGGTCTTATGATGGGTGGTGTGTCTTGAAATATGGGCATTTTCTGAGACGCTGGATCTTGTGTAGACCTTCTGCTCTTTAGCTGACTTTGACACTGCTCTGATAGGGGAAAGGTGGCTGCCATTTCTTTACCGCCAGGTGCAGGTGCCCACTTGGCATCAACCTGAGGCTGGGCTCTTCAATGGGGGCAGGTGGGGGAGGCTATTCTGGCTCCCCCTGTGGTCTCCTCTCTGACATTGTGCTGGGGGTGGCAGTGGTGAGAGCGTGACTCTCCAGTGGTCCCCTCTAACGCCACCCTGGTGGGGAGTAGGAAGGATGCCCCATCACTGCTGAGGGGGGGGCATGAAGGCCCAGGCTCCCACACGGTCTCCACTGACACCCTCAAGCAGGTCTTTGGGGGGTTGCCCTGTCATAGGCTGGCAAGGGTAGAAGTCTTGACTTTTTCTGGCAAGTGAGGGTGGGGACCCACAGGTAGGTTTTCAGTAGTGTTTGGCTGGAGCAGAGCACTGTCGTCTAAAATCCTTTTGTCCACGAGGCTGCTCCTTCTCCGGTCCTTGGTGAGAAGGGGCAGGCTTTGCTGAGACTTCATTTTCCTTTTGCCTGTGCCTGTTGGCCTATCCGTGTCATTCTTCTCCAGCATCGGGCCAGGGATGTTTGAGGCAGAAGGAAGCCCAGTGAACTCCCCACTGCACTGCTCCTGCAGGCCCCAGGTCCCCGGCCAGGCTGCCTTCGTCTCTCTGCCTTCCAGAGTCTTCTTACGTTCTTTTATATGTAATGTCAGGGGACGGGGAGTTAGTTGCATTTTTCATGAGGAATAAGGAAAATTATGTCCACTCCGTCTTCTCAAAAGCAGAAGTAATAACATGTTTTGAAAAGATCAATTTGGCTGCTGTATACATGCTGTCATCCTCCTAAAACTACCTGGAATCTCAGACACTCAGAGAAGTGAGTGTGTTTTCATACCCCTCTGTTAGACAACAGCTGTTTTACCAAAAACAAAAATATCCATTTAAGCATGAGAAAAATAATAAATGGGACCCATAAAGGCTCTAAGGAATGGTCCAATCTCTTTATACCCCCACCTCTCTGATAATTAATTAACCATGACCAAAATGATGACCACTAAATAAATGCTGGAGAAAATCCCAGAAGGGTCAGACTTTTGTCCAGAAGTCATCTGAAGCATTCCCAGTCTAGTCCAGGACTGCCCTCAAACCATCTAAGAGAGGAAAGGCGTGCTGAGTATTCAGACCCTTTGAAAACCTGTTTCTGTAAAAGCACAGTTTGCTAACATTTCTTAATTTGTTGATCTTGGGGGCAATACCAAAGCAGACCTGCTCTGGGCACTTCAGCCTGGTGACAATGGTGGTCTGGTGACAATAATCAGTAAATGGGTGCCAGTCTAAGCCCACACTACTCACCAGCTCCTCACAAGGACATTTTGAGAGAGATAGTTTACTTTTATTCCCATTTTAGAGATGATGAAATGGAGACACAGAGGAGGGCCCAAAGCCCATGCTCTTGACTGTGAGGTCACCCGACCCCCTGCCCTGGCTTGGAGTTTTGCCTGCAGCACGTGTCTTGCCGCTGAATGGCAGCTTCATCCTCTGTCATGCCAAAAGCAGACACTGGTATGAGGCCCTACAGCCTTCTTTTGAGAAGGTCATCCCAAGTCTGGGGCAGTCATGGGCAGGCCCGTGGAGTCTGCTCTGACAGGAACCTTGGAAAGCATCTGGCCCAGTGATTTCCCCAACCCAGTCATCTGTATCCCACTGTCAAAATCTTTCCCAGATCCGGAAAAAGTACTGTTTAAAAAATATATCAATTAGATAAAATACCATCTATGGAATCTATTCTTGATCTTAAATCAATTTACTTTTTCTTAAATGTATTTAGAAAGGAAACCTTGTGGCGGGCCACAGTGGCTGACACCTGTAATCCTCACACTCTGGGAGGCCGAGGCAGGTGGATTGCCTGAGCTCAGGAGTTCCAGACCAGCTGGAGAGTGAGACCCTGTCTCTATTAAAAGTAGAAAAACTAGGCCAGGCGTGGTGGCTCACACCTGTAGTCCCAGCACTGTGGGAGGCCAAGGGGGGTGGATTTCCTGAGCTCAGGAAGTCCAGACCAGCCTGAGCAAGAGTGAGACCCCCATCTCTACTAAAACTAGAAAAACTAGCTGGGCGTTGTGGTAGGTACCTGTAATCCCAGCTACTATGGAGACTGAGGCAAGAGAATCACTTAAGCCCAAGAGTCTGAGGGTATAATGAGCTATGATGACACCATAGCACTCTACCCTGGGTGACAGAGTAAGACTCTGTCTAAAAAAAGAAGGAAGGAAGGAAGGAAGGAAGGAAGGAGAGAGAGAGAGGAAAGAAGGAAGGAAGGAGAGAGAGGAAGGAAGGAAGGAAGGAAGGAGAGGAAGGAAGGAAGGAAGGAAGGAAAGAGAGAGGAAGGAAGGAGAGAGAGGAAGGAAGGAAGGAGAGAGAGGAAGGAAGGAGAGAGAGGAAGGAAGGAAGGAAGGAAGGAGAGAGAGGAAGGAAGGAGAGAAAGGAAGGAGAGGAAGGAAGGACGGAAGGAAGGAGAGAGAGGAAGGAAGGAAGGAAGGAAGGAGAGAGCGGAAGGAAGGAGAGCGAGGAAGGACGGACGGAAGGAAGGATAGGAAGGAAGGAAGGACGGAAGGCGAGTGCGGAAGGAAGGAAGGAAGGAGAGTGAGGAAGGAAGGAAGGAAGGAGAGAGAGGAA
>CAUYPK010153206.1:0-11794 GCA_963574355.1 Loris lydekkerianus
GGGTAAGACTGAAACTGCAAGAGCAGGCAACCTAAGACAGGGGCTATGTTTTTCCGCCATACAAAAAACAAAAGAGGGAATTGTTGGGCCCTGCCATGTTCCTGAGGCCTAGTGCAACTTCCCGAGCCTGACTAGAAGCAGATCCATCGAGCTACTTCCGGGTAGCAACGACTCAGCAAGGCCCGGCCTGAAACTGCCTCTACCTAGATACAGCCAATGTGGTACCATGCCACTGGCCCAACCCTGTCACGCACCTCTTCCCCTGCCTTCTTTCCCCGCTCCTTCTCCACAATAAAAAAATAAAATAAATAAATAAATAAAGTATCCAATGACCCCCCCCCAAAAAAAAAAAAAAAAAGCAAAGACTGTTTCAGCCTAGTTTTTCTTAAGAATTTGAAAAAAAAAAAAACCTTAGGAAAAAAGCTATTTAAACTATTCAGAACACGGCTTCCACTGTGGAAACTGAGTTCAGTTCTACACAGTGCTTCCCCCAGCACAAAATCTCATGATGGGGAGAACTACCCTTATGTGCTATGTAACCGAACAGCCCCTGATTGAATTCCACGCCCTTCTCCGTAACCTTTTATTAGGCTAGTAAAAACAAACATCACGGTTTTCATTACTGGTTTTGAGCCAAGTTTGTTGAATCCTAATGAAAATGCTTTATCTCCCGAGAGTTTTTTTGTTTTTCCCTCTTTGTACATCTGTGACATTCTCATTATTATTCATTTGCATATATTGAGGCTTATTTCACATATTTAATATTTTAATAGTGGGCATGATTAAAGCTACCATCTATCTATGCTGTGGGGAATTCTACTGAGAGGAAATCACAACTGGCATTAAACCTACAGAGAATTATGCATGTCCATAGAGAGAATGTTATTCACTCAGAACATGGCCACACAGCGACTTCAATCAGGTTTACTTTTCAAATGTTAAATGAACAGGGTGACTCTAAAGGGTTTTCAACCCTCGCCAAAATTGGAGTAGTTGTAAGTTCAAGTTCTGTGGTTAACTTGGGAGAATCTTTACTATGAAGAAAATAGGTGTAATTCAAAAAAAAAAAAAAAAAAAAAGTATTCAGGGAAATTAGGTTGTAGCATATTTGTATGCTAATTAGCAAAACACCTTGCAAATCTGAAAAAGGCCAGAGAGTTTTTTCTTCTAAGTGCAAAGAATACAACCAATGTTACTTAGAACATTACTTACACTGCAGTCAGTTGTGATTGTGTACGAGAAGGGACTCAATCAAATAAGTTTATTTTTTTTTGCAGCAATGATCCTTTTCCCATCAGGACTGACTTACTAATCCTCTGCAAAGCCTTTTATAAATGCATTTTGCTATCATATGCATAAAATTTCTAAAACTTACTTGCCATTTTCATTCTTCCAAGAAAAAAAATCATCAAATGTAAAGAATATCAAAGTATGTAATTGTGGTAGAGCTAAATTAAGCTTACATAAAATGAACTAAAATGTTCCTCTGTAGATTTAACTTTTATTATTTTCACAGTCCAATCACATAGTGAGTTAAAATTAAAACTGACAATTTATCACCACTACCATTTATAATAAATTTTATATATAGTTTACAGAATATTTTCCATTTGCCATTCACATATATACTTTTAAATATTACACTGAAAGTAAGGCAAAATCTATATGTTTATAAAGAATATTTTGTTTTAAACCACAATTAAAATATTTAGTTTGCAGATTACTTCTTTGTCTACATAACGTAAACTACACTAAGCAGAAGATTAATCCAATATTCAGAATAATTAAATAATATAAATAAATAATAAATAAAATTCAAGTTTAATAGCTTAATTCATAATTATATAAAGAATAATTCACTCTTTATCTCTCAATATTTTTAGAAAAATGTAGCAGTGTTAGGAAGGGCTACTCGCTTTGAAGTCAGATTGCCAACATTTACCGTCCACACACGTCTTCCAATTTTAGATGATAGACAATTTATTTACGTGCCCTATGCCTCAGTTTCCACAGCTGTCTTCACAGTTATCTTTCTCTAACATATAAGTGTGTGATCAGAATTATATCAGACAGCATACACATAGCATTTTAAACAGGTAAGCGTAGTCAGCACTTGTCCTTATAGCTATGTGGTTTCCAATTTTGCCTCCAATTATGAACATTTATATGCTTAATTATATGATTTTGCTTTAATCATATAATTATGATTATATGATTGTATCTTCAAACATGGAAAATAAATTAATAAAGTATGTTATATAAAGGACAGTCATGTAAACTGTGAATTTCATCACAAGATAAATATTTTGCTGTATAGTTCACCTCAATTTTGGTATTCATTAATATTTTTTCTCTACAAAGAGTAAAGTATTTCAACACTGAAAATCAATGATTCTAATTTGGTTTTTATTTTTAGTTGTTCACACAACATGAAATAAATGCTTAGAAGACTATTAGCAAATTATGCCGCCTCAAACTATGTCGCTTTTGTAAAAGTAACATTTTGAGCTGAATTAAGACAAATGAAAAGAAGTAGATATCAAGAAAGCTCTTTGTCCTCCCCCAACTGTCTACACGCAGGGCATAAACTTACCAAGGTGTCTCATCTTCCCCGTCCACCATGAAAAGTTGATCATCCAAGACAACTGTAGACATGTAGTATCCTGGAGATTACGCCAGAGTCGTCTATGCAACAAACTTTGCTAATTAACTTTTATTTACCTTTAGTAATTGAAAACTCACTTATTTCTTGAGAATCTCCCATGTATATAATAAATGGTAATAAACTCTTGTTTGCTTTTCTGTTAATCTGCCTTTTGTTACAGGGTCCCAGCAAAGAACTCAGAAGGGTAAATGGAAACATTATTTTTCCTGTAAGTTTGCTAACATATGAGTTCTCCACCTTACTTCCAATTACAATCTATAGTAAAAATTGTAAATTTGTCGACTTCCTTGCCTTGTTTCTGCTCACCTATTCTGTTCCATGCGTTTTATAGTTTAATCCTCATAGTGACCTAATTTGTCATACAAAATAACAGTATCTAGAGGTTCCAGCAGGAGAACTGAGGTTCAAAATCAAGTCAATGGGAACTAACACAGCACTGCTTTAGTGAAATGATAGTTCTAAGTTTCCAGGAGCCCTTTTGCTTGAATGCAAGTATTAACCAGAAGGCAAGACTTGATTTGGGGAAAAAAGATAAAAAAAGATAAATCCTACTTATTTTTTATTTAAATTATAATTATCCCCAATTTTCCTGTCACACAGAAGCAAAGTAAAATTAGATTGGGGTATCTTACTGACTTTTAAAACTATTTTTAACTTACAACTTCAATTCCTTAGTCTTTAAAATAATCCTGTCTCAAATAAAGATGTGGGAGGAAATAATCTTTGTAAGTAGTTGAGATGTGTGCCAGGAGCTGTGCTTGGGATGATAATATCAACTACACGTAATAAAAACCTTGGGGAGGAGGTAGGGAGACTGACACTTTAAAAGATGAAAAAATTTACCTAAACGCACTGCAAGATGAGTTGAAAATTGAAAATGATCCTGTCTTATACCAAAGCCCATACTTTGGAACTGAGAATCTATTCCTTTCATTAAACCAACCCAAGGATATTTTTTCTTTTTACCACCATTTTTTTTTTTTTATTATTTAAAATTTTGATTCAGCTATTTAAATGCATTCACATATATTTATTTTAGTTTCTTGTGTTTTAGATGGTAAACTTCAAGAAGGCAGAGATTATTTTTTAATTTAATTCAATTTTCTAGTCCTATGCACAAAGATTTTTATTTTAAAACAAAAATCACCAATAAAAATAATTACATTTACTCTCTGTAATTCACAGCCACTTCCCTTCATTAACCATTAGTGGAAGAGATATATTGATTTTTGAGTTAAACTCTGGTACTCTGAATGAAAATTATTATTTACTAGAAATTTTCACACTCTTTGCACAGTAAGTTTGTGTTATCGAATTTAACTTCAAAATACTAATGCCCAGGGATATTAAGTATCCTTGACTATGATAGTTTACAGTTTTTAATGTAAAAAAGTGGATTAAGAATCATCACTTTGCTTAGTGCAATCCTTCAACAATATCAAAGATGTTTAAAAAGATGAAATAAGTGTTACTTTTAAAGAAGATAAGCTAAAATATTATCAATGAAACAAATTCACAGTAAAATCAGCTTATAGTGGGAGGCTGAGGATTAAAATTGCTCTTATAAAAAAGGATTCACAGTAGGAAGTTGGGTTATTTTTGAGCTTGGTGCAGTAAAGTTGCAGCCTGGCATGAACCTGTAAGCAGTAGCAAAAATAACACTGAATGAGGTTTAATTTTGCAATAATTTGCAACTACAAAATCAATATTTCAAGAAAACCATTAATCTACTTCTAACTGCTGAAAAATATCTACCAATATCAGAATTCTAAAATAAAGGTCACCATTACATATGAATTTGTAACTATTTCCCCCATTGTAGGCTTTTAAAATTTACTGCTTTATATTATAATCATGTAATGAAACTACCATTTTCTGGAGGTTTTAAAAATAGTTTTTGTTTTAATTTAAGGTGATTCTCCATTAAATGTCTGTCTCTCTTTGCCAGGAGATGTCCAAGAAATCTAAGAGAGTGTTCATAAACTAATAATCAATGTTATTGGTTTAATACATATTTGTCACATTAATGAATGAATGTAAGAATTGCTCCTACCATTTTCAGACAGTGATTTTAAATGGAGGTATTGTGATGTTCAAGTTGGAATTTCAGCTACAAGTTTGTGAATAGTTTTATCTTATTATTTTAAATGCTTATTCCTATAATATTAATCTTACTTGCTTCCTCAAAGAAGCAGAAGTAAGAATTTTTAAGTTAGAATTAATAAACTAGAAATAATATAACACTGTATGTGCTCATGGGAAGAGGAGTCATCTCCTCCCCTTTGTCTGGTAGTAAAATAAAACAGCCTACACGTACTGAAACGTGGGAAAATTGTCAGCAATATTTAATAGGAGAATGAGAGGGTAAAAAAAATTATTCTTTGCACAACTATCTGTTTCTCACCAAAGTGATTTTATTATAGACTTTCTTTTGCCTAATGTCAATGATATGCTTAATTTTTGAAACCAAATTTTATATTCTTTTAAAGGTTTGTTGAGTAAACTGACAAAAAAAAGTTAACTACTTAAGGATTAACGTACAGTGTTTTGACACAGGTACACTTTGTGCAATTATTTCCCAAATCAAAGTAATGAATATCTCTATCGCCTGGTATGTTTTTGTTTTTTGTGGCTTTTGGGGAAAAACAGTTAAGATACACTTCTTTAGCAAACTTCAAATATATGGAATGCTTCCTAAATTGTGGCTTTCGGGGAAAAACAGTTAAGATACACTTCTTTAGCAAACTTCAAATATATGGAATGCTTCCTAAATGTGCATGTCATCTTTGTACAGATGACATGCTAATCTTCTTTCTCATTTCAAGTTTAATATATGCATTATTAAAGCAAGCAGTAGGCCTCATATTATGTGAGAAGAAATCCTTTTCCTTCGAAAAATTTGATTGTTTTTGTGATAATATTGAGATTTCAATAATATTGACTAAAAAAAAATCCTTGAAATGTAACAACAGAACTGATCAAATATAAACTTATAGAGAGGAGGCCATAATATTTATGGAACATTATAAATACATTGTAGCAACATTTCAAAAGAGCTTTGATAAAAAGAAGAGCATAGAAGCAGCAGGAAAGATGACACAATAGACCAGCACACCAATAGATCAGCGACAAGACTGTCAACAGCAGCTATGGAAGCCAGAAGACGGTGGAGAAATATTTTTAACAAGATAGAAAAAAAAAAAAAAAAAAAAACCAGCCATCAACATACTTTCCCGGCACACCAAATTATCTATTGACAGTGAGATTAAAGTAATGACTTTTTCTAATGAATTAGAGTTGATATTATTACAAATAATTGTTTTCAGAAGAAATTACTAAATGATATATTTCACAAGAAAAAAATTCTGTGATTCAAAATAGAATAGTGGAGTGAAAAAATGATGTAGGAAAGACCCATGGAAATACAGAAACTTTTTGCAAACTTGGATATGCCATCTAAAAGTGAAGGGCAGAGCCCTGGAACAGTTCTTCTGCAGCCCTCAGAAGATCCAAACCCAATGACTCCTTGATTTCAAACTTCTAGTCTTTAAATTTGAAATGGGAAATTTCTTTTGTTTAAGCCAAAAAAGAAAATAGTAGTTCATTTTCCTCTCATTTCTTTAAAGTTCAGAAACAAACTGTGCAGTGCACCTGAAACGTCAGGCTTCTCCTGCCACTTCTCCCTGTTGCTCTGGGATAGTCCTCATCTGTGTGGTCTAAGAAGGGGGCATTGTGTCCTAAACTAAACTATAAGAAGGGAAAAAAAAGAGGCAAGAAATCTCTACCGTTCTATACAGAAATTCCACTTCTGAGTATCTACCCCAAAGCAAGCAAATCATTATATTTAAAAACACCTGCACTTTTATGTTTATTGCAGCACTATTTACAATAGCAAAGTCATGAACTCAATATAAGTGTTTATCAATGAATAGCCATCGGAGACTCCAGGAGCTGGGAAGAGGGTGAGGAATGAAAAACTATCTTTTGGGCATGATCTACACGATTTGGATGAAGGGTAGATTACAAACCCAGACATCACCACTGTACAATACATGTATATCCACGTCACAAAGCTGCACGTATATCTCCTAAATCTATAAAAAGTTTGAAAAATAATTTAAATAAAGAAATACTCTTCCACTCATTCTATGAGGTTGGTGTAACCTTGTTATCAATGATAGGCAAGAATATGATATGTAAAGTAAAAAAAGGCCAGTTCTTACTTTATAGATGGAAAAATTCTAAGCAAAACATTGCTTAATTAAATTCAGCAGTGCATGAAAAGTACTACAACACATCCATACTAACTGTATGGATTGCAAGGATGGTACATAAATAAAAAAATATGTAAGTATGATTACCACTTGGAAAGACTAAAGAAATGATTAATTCAACAAACACAGACATAACAAGTTATTAATTCAAATTTATCTGTGATCAGAACTATTAGAAAACGATGGACATCTTTAATTTGATAGAGAAAACCAATAGGAAAATTGTTATTTGGTAGTGAATTTAAAAGTGTTCTCTTTTATACCACAACAAACACAATAATAACTTATATTAAGGTGTCTTTTCATGTTATGCTGAAAACACTTATCCTGTATAATGTAAGACAAGAAAAATAATAAAATTTGTAAGAGTTGGTATAAAATAAATAAAAGTACTATTATTTGGAGATGTGATTGCATTAAAAATTCAAGTCAATATTTCTAGAAATAATTAGAATTAAAATAGATGTTAAGAAAGTTTCTATATGTATTATTAAGGTAAAATAAATACATTATATATGTGTGTATATGTATGAATGTATATATGTATAAATGTATCTGTATATGTATAAATGTATATGTATATGTATATGTATAAATGTATATGTATAAATGTATATATGTATGTATATATGTGTGTATATTTATATATCTGAGAGTCTCACTTAGCTGCTCAGGCTTGTGTGCAATGGTCCATTCATAGCTCAGTGCTGGTCCCACTTCAATCTCCTGAGCAGCTGGGTATAACCCATATGCACCAGACCGAGCCAACTGGATTTTTTTGTAAAGATGAGGTCTTGCTGTGTGGCCCAAGCTGATCTAGAACTCCCAACCTCAAGTAATTATCCTGCGTTGGCCTCTAAAAGTCCTGGGATTATAGGCGTCAGCCACTATGCCCAGTCTAAGGTCACAATATTAATTGCATTTCTGGAGAATGAAAATACATATTTAGAAATATATTATAAAGGGAGATATCAGGTATTGATTCACAGTGGTAATTAAAATATGTTATCATTGAGTAATCTAAAATACAGTCAGGTATGCTGGCAGAAAATTAAAACTTGATTGTGAGACATTTAAAAAAACAAATAAATAAAAATATATCCTGTGTTTTGAGAGGATTGATCCAATCATATCTCCTTAAATTGATCTACAGGTTCAATGCAATTACTCTACTATTTTCTGTAGGTTTTTATAAAAACGTATGTTTAATTGCAAGGCATAGGAGTAGCTAAGAAGCTACTGAAGAAGTGGAACAAATTTGGCAGTCTTCCTTTATTAAATATCAAGATTAACTTAAACACTAAAGTATGTATTTATTTTATTTATCTATCTATTTGTTTTTGAGACATAGTCTCACTCTGTTACCCAGGTTAAGTGCTATGGCCTCAGCCTAGCAACCCCACATGCTCACAGCAACCTCAAACTCCTGGGCTTGATAATCTTTCTACTTTAGCCTCTCAAATAGCTGGTACTCTAGGAGCCTGCCACCATGCCCAGCTAATTTTTCTGTTTTTTGTACAGACAGGGTCTTCCTTTGTTCAGACTTGGCTTGAAATTTAAACTCAAGAGATCCTCCTGCCTCAGCCTCTCAGAGTGCTAGGATCACAGGCATGAACCACCAAACTCAGCCTAAAAACTAAAATATTTAAATTGACTTTACCTTAGAACAGGAATAGATGAAATAGCCACAAAATAAATCCATGAATTAAAGAATGTGTAGTATATGACAGAAGAATAACAGTAGTCATTAATAAAGGAAGAAGAGACTATTTAATTAACGGTGCTGGTACAATTAATTACATATTTTAGAAAAAGATCTTTGAGTAGAAAGGATAATCACACACAAGAAGTGTTTGCTTATTGGACCACATTAAAATAAAAAATTTACTCATGAAAACAATACATTTAAAAGAAGAAAATTTAGAGAAGTTATTTGTAGTACACAAATATAGTTGGAAAAGCATTATAACCCATTATGTATTTTAATGTATGAAACATACATTTCATAGAATTTCTGTGAAAATAACCAAACAATAAAAGCAAATGAAAAACAGTGAACATTCATTACTAATTAGGAACATGCAAAATGAGATTAAAATGAGGAACTTTTCTGTTCATAGGACTGGCGATGTTTGGCAATATTAAAAATGGTGGGACTATAGAACATAGGTAAATATGTATATTGTTAATGGGATAAAATGATATAAATACATAGGAAAAAACTGGCATTATACAAAGTTATACATGCAAATTCTTAACTTAGCAACTGCACTTCTTGGCTTAGACAATCTTGTGAAAATATGCACCAGGAAATGTGCAAGAACATTAAGAGAAGCATTGTTTACACCAAAAAAATTTAAATTGCCCAACAATACATAAGAATACTTAAATAAATCATATTTATAAAACACGTTATTAAATAATGGTAATAAATGAAAAAAGTCATAACAATAATGTGAATAAAATTTAGAAAAATGATGTAAATAATAAAAAATCATTTAAAACTATATTAAGTGGGAAAATACTTTTAAAAACTCAAAATAAGAAAAATTAATAATGCGCACTGTGTAAGAATAAAAGTCTTAATTAAAAACAAAATCCAGATTAATTTCCAGTACAATGAAAGGCATGACCATGAGATGGAGAGACTATTAATGCAGCAGTAATGATTATGATTTCATTTATATCTGTTTTTATGATGCTTCAGACTTTAGAAAATTGTTCCATATATTTTTATTTATCAAATAATACACAATTATTCTAAGAATGGCAAAAGCAAAAATCTGCTGGTATCAATTTAAGCTGCTTTTTTGTAAAACATGACAAAACTCTAGTGCCATGTTGTAGTTAAAAAATCATGGCTATGAAAATAATATTGTAATTATTTTTCTTTGTTGTGCCACCAATAATAGATGATAGTTTCTCTATTTTGTGTGAACTAAAATACTTTAGTTAAAATTAATAAAAATATACATATATTGATAGACAGTGCATGAGTACTGTGCATTTAAAATTCAACTTAAAATTATATCAAACTCATTGGTTCTATTGAATTAGAAGCAAGAAGAATGTTTTATCTAAACAAAAATTTCCCATGTGTCAGCAAAATGTCCAGATTGTCTATTTCACAATGATGTGCTTTTTAAAACATTCCTCTCCAAATCAAGGACATTTCTTTGTTCCAGATTTAAGGAGTAGATGAAATATATTCTAATGGATTCATATCATAAATCTCTAGCGTTTAAGTTCAGCTGAAGAAACATCTATCTGTCCTGATCAGTATCTCCAGAGGCTATTACATTCCCATTTAAAAAAAAAAAAAAAAAAAAAAAAAAGTCATCTGTGTAGAGCCCAGCTCAGTCTCCAGCTTGTCAGTTCAAGAACATTAGAATACATTTTCACTTTTCTCATTAAGATGTGTATCTTTTACGCCCCATGATAAGCATTAATATTCAAAAAATCCAGGGAAAGGCCATAAGGCAAGTGCTTAAACCAGAGACTACTACCATGCCAAACATTTGGAGCTTCCCAATTACTAGTGGACCTTATTTTTGTCTGGCAACTGTTGTGTTGTATCATAACATAAGTGCCATTTTGAAGCTCAAGCAAGCAACGTCAATATAACTGCTAGTTCAAGATGACTTTGTAGTCCTCGAGGATTGCAAGATGCGGATGATTGCTCCTTAGAGGAATAACTGTTGACAGGGCTGGTGAAACAACTCATGAATGATGAACTGAGAAAGCATCCAACTGTTCATGCAGACCTGTAAATGTGCCACACCACAACCTCAGAAAGGATTACAGCAATTTTCCATGTCCTAGTATTTACCTCTGACCAAGAATGACAGAGATACACAGACTTCTCTGGGTGCAGCCTGGATGTGCATTTCACACGTTTCTGATCCTTCACTTCTTTGTGTTAAGAAAAATCATCATACCACACTTTCACACTCTTACAACTAGTACATATTGAACACATATCAATTTCCTTTGTTGCCAGATTAATAACTGAAAGCAGGTCTACTGTTGTCTAAGATGGAGAAAAAGTGTGGAGCAGGAGTCCACCATTGTGCTTCAGCCTGGCCACCTACTTCCAAGGCTAACACCATGTACAGTGACTTGGATTAGGACTCAAAAGAAAGGAAAACATGTTTAATCAATCTCATCCTTCATGAATTTATGTAAATATGAGCCCATAACAGGCATGTCTTGAGTAGCTTTAGTTGCATAAAGACATTTATATATTAATCCAAAAATAACATATACTGTAAAAAATAAGTATAATCAATAATTCTGCTTTAGTTCTCTCCCTGGTAGCAATAGCTATAGCATTTGTGAAAGGGATATTATGATGCAATTGAGAAAGAGATTAAAGAAATGATCATTCGCTCCTTAGGAGAGAAAGCCAATTCTGTGTCTTTGACACATATACCACTTTAAAATGCTTATAATATTTGCTCAAACATCACAATACACATTTAGCAGTTTAAAATTTACCAATTAAATAATATAGTCAATATATGAGCAAACTTTCATTTCCTTCCTCTTCCTACATATCCATCTCTTTTATTTTTGAATTACTGGTGACCTCTTTGTTAGCCTTTATTGAGCTACTTTACTCACAATCTGTATCCTTCATTGGCGTTTCTAACCTCCTTCATCTCCTCTGCTCCCCAGACCACAGGGCTACCCTCGCCTTTTTTTTTTTTTTTTTAATTAAATCATAGCTGTGCACATTAATGTGATCATGGGGCACCATACACTAGTTTCATAGACCATTTGACACATTTTCATCACTCTGGTTAACATAGCCTTCCAGGCATTTTCTTAGTTATTGTGCTAAGACATTTACATT
>CAUYPK010153207.1:0-34443 GCA_963574355.1 Loris lydekkerianus
CTTTGGTGTGTGCCACACCTTTTGGGCGCAAGACACGATTGTAAGAGGGACTTTACCTAAAAAATGCAATCAGTGTAACCTGGTTTATTGTACCCTCAATGAATCCCCAACAATAAACAATAAAGAAATGAAAAAAAAAAAAAAAAGTTAAGTAGAACCATGGAAGAAATTTGAAAAGACATTAAACTTCTAGAGGTGAAAACTCAATGCCTAAGATGAAAAAATACACTGGATTTAAAGACAGATTAGACCTTGAAAAAGAAAAAATAAAAACAATGAAGTTGAAGAAATAGAAATAGAAACTACTCAAAATGAAACAGAAAAATAGAAATTTTAAAATGAAAAGATTGGGGCAGCGCCTGTGGCTTAGCAAGTAGGGTGCCGGCCCCATATACCAAGAGTGGTGAGTTCGAACCTGGCCCCGGCCAAACTGCAACAAAAAAATAGCCAGGCTTTGTGGCAGGCGCTTGTAGTCCCAGCTACTTGGGAGGGTGAAGCAAGAGAATGGCTTGAGCCCATGAGTTTGAGGTTGCTGTGAGCTATGACACCATAGCATTCTACGAAAGGCGACAGCTTGAGACTCTGTCTCTAAAAAAAATGAAATGAAATGAAAAGATCATCACTGAGCCGTGGAACAATTTCAAGAAACCTAGTAGTATAATTACAGTCCCTGAAGGAAGAGAGAGGCAGAAAAATTGTTTGAAAAAAGTAGCTGAAATGTTTTCCAAATTTAATGAAAACTATAAACTCCCAGATCCAAGAAATTCAATGAAACCCAAACATAAGAAAAATTAAGAAAACTACCCCAAAGCACATTATAATTTAATTTCTCAAAACTAGTGATAAAAGAAAACTTTAAAAGGAGAGAAAAACAGAAATGTTATGTAAAGAGAAACAAAGGTGAAACAGTGTAAGCCAAAACACGGGGAAGCAGCATCTTTAAAGTACAGGAAGAGAGCTGTCAACCTAGAATTCTACACCCAGTGAAATTATTTTTCAAAGGTGAAAAAGAAAAAAATAATAATCTTTTTCTGACATACAAAAGCCAAAAGAATTCATCACCAGCAGAACAGCATGAAGAGAAATGTTAAAGGAAGTCCTTTAGTCAGAAAGAAAATGAAACCAGATAGAAATCCTCAAAATGGGATGAAGAATTCCAGAAATGGCAACTGTAAGGGTAAATGTATAAGATTTTTAAATTAATATTTAAATCTATTTAAATGGTAATTGACTGTTCAAACAAAAATAATAATGTATTGTGGAGTCTACAAGTAAGGTGTCTGATGAAGTTTCTATAAAGGCCAGGAGGGAAGAAATGGAGGTCTGTTAATGTGAAGTTCTTGTCCTGTATGTGAAGAGTTATGGTAGACTGTCATGTTAAAGATGTATACTATAAACCCTAAAGTAATTGCTAAAATAACACACATGGAGTCAGTACACCAATAAGAGAGAAAATGAAGTCATTAAAACATACTGTCGATCCAAAAGATGGTAGACTGAAACCCACTCACATCAATAATTGCATTAAATGGAAATGGATCCCCCTCTCCCTGAGTCTGTTGAAATTAACATCGAAAGAGCACTCATCCCTCATATCTGTATTCAATTCTCAAAGCCATCCTCTAAGGGAGACAGGTCACGGGGTGTTGTCTCCTACCACAGACTAGGAAACTTAGCCATCTGAGGGAAAGTGACTTGATCAAAACTCAACAGCAAGTTAACAAATCCTCAATCTCCTCCATCCCAAAATGAAGCTACTTCAACCAAAACCTGAGACATACTCCTAACTCCTCCCTTCAGAAACATTTACTCCCATCTACCCCACCCCAACTCTTTTCTTTCTCTCTCTCTCTCTCTCTCTCTCTCTCTCTCTCTCTCTCTCTCTCTCTTAAAAGAAGAAATACAATTTGTTATGAATTAATGATGAGCCTGCCTGGCCAATTACCAGGGCTAAGTGCTCTCCCACTGGGAGTGGCTCCCACAAAAGCACTAAGTGATGTTGGACTAGCTGAGGGGGCCCCGCCCAGCCAAGCCTAGAGCCTCCTGGGTCCAGGCTTAGAGGAAGCAGCTTTGCAATTAGCTCTTGCCAGACAGACTGGCTTCTCTGCACAGCAAATTGGGTTACACAGCTCTTCTCCAGCTGGCATCCTTGTCTGATCCCAACCTCCCCAGCAAAGAGGATGCTAATCAACTGTGAGGCCAAGTCTGCAGGTTCCAAGCATCCATGGAGGGAAATATGCACAGACCTAGGCCCTGTCCCACTAATGCGGAATCCCGTAGGCCAGTAGATATGTTCTATATCAGCCAAACAATGACCTCAGAGCCCTGGAATCCCAGCTCCTGAGTTACACAGGGAGGACTACACTTAAAGAAAAGAACCTAAGATTGAACACTTCTACCATGTCCATAGCAGCCCCTTACCAATAAGGCAAAGAGTGAGGGTTGCCCCCCTGCCATCAAGCTGGGCTTTTTAAAATTTCTTTTCTAGCATTTCAAAGACAGCCAAAATATCATTTAAATCTGGTGAGAAACACTACGGGAAGGGAGCCTCCAACCTCATCAGGATGTGTCCAGGACTTGCATCTCCTCTTTCTGGGCCAGCCCAGATTCTAGCCCAGAGTTGGAACCTGCTGTCCTTGTCTCTAACAAGAAGGGTCTGGCCTGCTCTGCCACTCCCCCTAGTGGGTATTGCCACCTTACAATGTTCAACTTTCCCCCTCCAACAGAGGGAAAACCCAGGCTGCTTCAGTTACAAAGTGATTTCAGAAACATTGTTTCACTTGCTCCTCACAATAATTCTGTTAGGTAGGATAAGCAAGAGTTGTGCCTCCCATTTAAGAGGTTAGAAAACAAGTTTAAACAGGTAAGAACACAGAGCCCATTGGACGCAGAGTTGTTCCTGAAACCCAAGTCTCTCTCCAACCCACTGTTGCATGTGGGAAACAAGCTGAAAGTTGGGTGTGTTTGCTGTACTATAACTCTCACCCTTAAACCTCATCTGTACTACTGATAGAGTCAAACACTAATAGACTGATAGGAAAGTGTTCTGGCACAATGTACCCTCATATCCATCCAACATTCGTCCGTGCAGCAGATACTTGTGAGCACCCGCCCCGATCAAGATACATCAAGGCACACCAAAGTGAATTAGACAAGTAGTCCCCAACCTTTTTGGCACCAGGGACCAGTTTCATGGAAGACAATTTTTCCTGGGACAGGAGATGGGGAGTGTGGGGAGCTGCTATAAATACAGAAGATGCTTCATTTACCCACCACTCACCTCCTGCTGTCCAGCCAGTGTGACAAGTCATAGATAGGTACTGGTCTGGGGTTGGGGACCAAAGAATGAGACTAAGTATCTGCCCTCAGGGAGCTCACAAGCTTTCTGGGAAAATAAACAGATCATGACAACACAGTGTGAACAGCATAATGTTGACTATGCCACAGAGACTTCAAGGTACCCAGGGCAGGCTCCTAACCCAGAGGAGAGGTGACACCTTAACCAAGCAGAGCCAACACAAATTTACTGGACAAAGATGGGAGGGCTGGCAGGTGAAGAACATTCCAGACAAAGGAACCATAAAGAAAAGTAAAATCATGACTGGGCACAGTAGGTCACACTTGTAATCCCAGCACTTTGGGAGGCCAACATGGGAGGCTCTCTCGAGGCCAGGTGTTTGAGAGAAGCCTAGGCAATATAGTGAGACCCCTTTTTCTACAAAAAAAAAAAAAAAATTCTCCAACTGTGGTGGCACACACGTGTAGCCCTCGCAACTCAGAAGGCTGAAGTAGGAAAACCACTTGAACCCAGGAGTTTGAGGTTACTTTACTATAAGCTATGATCAAACTACTGTACTTCAGCCTGAGACAGAGTAAGATCTTATTTCTTAAATTTAAAAAAGAAGTAAAATCATGAGATGTTTTCAAGAAATTTTCTGTCTGGCTGTAGCCTGTAGCATGAGGGTACAAAGAGGCATGACATGGGGCTGAGATGTGGCACAGCCCAACCAGAAGCCTTCCGTAGGTCCAGCTGTCCAGGTCAAGGCTCTGTCTGGGTGAGCTCTCTGCAAGGTGGTGGCTGTAATCCCACAGCTAGCCAGGTTTATGACCAAATGTCAGGGAGCTGAGCAGACACAGGGCCTTTGGGGAGTGAGCAGCTGGTGATGCTGAGAAGTGACTGCCAAGAGAATTCAGCTGAGAACACTTTCCATTCCCAAGAGGTCATAGGGCACTGTTGTTCCTCCCTGGCGGAGGCCTTGAAATCACATTGTCATTCATAATTCACTCAACAAACACTCACTGGGCTTCTGCCCGTGCCAGACTCTCAGCTAAGCTCTGGGGGTGCAGAAATAAAAAGATCTGGGTCTCTGCCCTTGAAGGATGCATGGTCCTGGGGGGGAGGAACAGACTAGGAAATTATTACTGTCTGTGGGAGACAGGCCAAGAAGGGGAACAACAAATCTTCAAAGACGGGAGGATAGTATGGTTTTTTTGTTTTTCTCTGTCACACATGGGAAGAGTCAGAGTTCTTCCTAAAACACTAAGAAAAGCTGATAAGCAATAAAAAGGTCTGTGCACAGTTTTTGCTACATCTGACACCACAGATAAGCCAAAAAAAAGTCCTGGCAAAAATCATCATGTGGCCCCCAAGCCACAGGTTGGACACCTGTTTTAGAGGATGGTTAGTGTGTGCCATACAGGAAAGAGCACTCTAGGAAGTATGTGAAGAATACAGTTGTAAAGGGGTACCAAGGAGCGGGGAGAAGTGGTTGTGTGTTGGGGGTGCATGGTCTGGGATCAGAACTCAAGACACAAGGATTGTCAGGCTGAGGAGCAGGGGTGCTGACCTGAGGTCAGGTTTGGGTTTTATAAGGAAAACTCTGGCAGAGAGAGTGACCGAAGCTGAGGGCTGGAGCAGACGGATTAGAACTGAGAGGCTGTAAGAGGCAGAACCGACAGACAGATGACCTGTCCGACTGTGGGAGGAGAAACTCATTTGTGTCCTGATTTTTAAAATTGCAATGCTCTGCTGAGGGGCCGTCTTCTGCGGGAGAGATGTGACAATTCAATACGCTAAGATAAGTGAAAGCCCCTGGGTCAGACCAGACACCCAATAGACAAGGAGTCAACACTCAGGAAGGATCTATTGTCACTGACTCTGTATAACTGATAAGGAAGTGAAGTGAGGTGAATGGACAAATGAGTGATGACTGTTGACCTATGGCCAATAGACAGTATCAGAACCACACAAGTTTCCACGCTTTGCCAGAGTTCTGAGGAGATGCTGTCCAAAGGTGCTGTGTGTTTCTTAGATAGGACCTGGGGGGAAAGTCACTCTTAGGGGGTCACTCTCCTCGCAGGATCTGGCCTTCATTCCTTTTTTTTATTTTTGGAGACAGAGTCTTACTTTGTCCACTTTGGTAGAGTGCTGTGGCGTCACAGCTCACAGCAACCTCAAACTCTTGGGCTCAAGCAATTCTCTTGCCTCAGCCTCCCAAGTAGCTAGGACTATAGGTGCCCACCACAATGCCCAGCTATTTTTTTCTTAATTAGAGACAGGGTCTCACTCTTGCTCAAGCTGGTCTCAAACTCCTGCACTCAGGCAATCCACCTGCCTTGGCCTCCCAGAGTGCTAGGATTACAGGCAGGAGCCACTGAATCTGGCCTCTGGCCTTCACTCTTTTGGCAAATGTCAGGTAATGGAGGAATGATATGTCTACACCTGACTCTGAGGCACCTCATCTCTGGAATACAGGCTTGGACTGGAGTATCTCATGCTCACTGTGCAAACTTCAAAACGTCAGAATACAACTTGTGAGAAATGGAAAGAACCTCAGGAAATTAATTGACATCACTTAGTCGCCTTCTGTGCACAGGCATCATGCTAGGTACATTATGTCTCGTATCTCATTCAATAGAGCAATCCAGAAAAAAAGGAGATTTTATTTAATTTTGCTGATTAGAAAGTTCAGGCACAGAGAGAGGATGTAACCTTTCATAAGTCATACAATAATCTCCTGAACCAAGTCCAATAATTTATCTATAATTGAAGCAACAACATATTATAAAAGTTGGAAAAACAGAGAAAAATACCTACAGTTCCATCATCTTAATGCAGCCACTGCTGTTCTGCATATTTCCTGCTTGTTTGGTATCACCTTGAGATTTTATTATTCATACTATTTGGTCTTATTTTTCTCCTTATTTAACATTCTATCACAAGCATTTTTCCAGATTACTATGTTGCCTTCAGAACCATTATTTTTCATGGCTGCAGACTGTCAAATTGAATGTAAACACCAGATTTTATTTAATCATTTCCCATGGTTAGATACTTAAATTGGTTCCAATCATTGGATATTATAAATAATCAATCTTTTCTTTTGTTTAGAACTGTCTCCTTTGGGCAGGATTATTTTCTTAGGGCAGACTCCCAAAGCAGAGGGTTTGAACACTTTTTAAGGCTTTTGATGGCTGCTGCCAAACACCTTTCTCAAGGGGCCTTTTACCTTTCCCCCACTATGTGGATGCCTGCCACACTTCTCCCTCTCTCCCGGTCCCCTGGCAGAGGCACAATGCCCCCTGACCCTGTCTCCTCACCTATGAGATGGAGCAAATGACCCTCTCTGCTGACCTCATGGGCTGCAAAAAAAGCAACTCAAGATCCTTCAAGACACAAGACAGCAGAAGGGTTATACAGCATGACCTTGGTGCCAGCCTACTCCGGTTCAAAGCACAGATCTTCTACTCAGAACCTATGTGAACTCAGGCAATCAAGAAAGTAGTAGAAAGTCCTTAAGATTATGGATGAGGTTTTAAGGAGTGGTTTTATACAGACAGCATGGAGAGCAGCGGTTCTCAACCTGTGGGTTGCGATCCACAGGAACTGTATTAAAGGGCTGTGGCATGAGGAAGGTTGAGAACCACTGACGTAGAGTGAGCTGTGCTTGTTACAGGGGTGATGTCTGATGTGGAGGCAGCACCAGCAGAGAGAGCTTCATCATTCCCTCCCACGGGGGCTCTCCCGAGAGGAGGCCCCTCACCAGGTACCTGACAAGCTTCTTGTGGAAACCGCTGATCTAGCTCTAATGGTGTGACCATTACTCCCGCCCTGCAGCCTCTGTAGTTCAGGGTCTGCGTCTCTCTTGCCCTCCTCCTCTCCACCCTCTGGCTGCTGTGGCCTGATCTTATCCCTTTTTCATCAGGCTGCCTAACTGACCGGAAAATGCAAACACATCCCTAAATGCGTGCGGCTCCCCCCCCCCCCACCCCCAGTGCTCTCTCCCTTTCCGGGAAGCCAGGGCCCCAGCGCCAGCCTGACAAGCAGCACTTAATTCTTTATTGAAAACCATTAACTGGAGTTTAGTTCCCTGAGCCCCAGTTTCAAATTACCCACAGGAAATGCCAGACCAAGAGGGTAGCTTTCAAGGGCAGAGCCATCTCCTCTTACAGCCTGGCTCCAGGACCCTGGCCGTGGGGACATTTTTATTTTGAGAAGCAATAATGACAACAGCAAGGACAACAGTAACCTCTTCCACCAGGTATAAGAGCTGACAGAGCACCCTCCTGTTCTTCTCCCATTAGCAATAGCCCAGTGCCGTAGGTCTGGCAGGAAGTATCATCACCCATGACAGATGACAAAATTGGTGGCCTCTGGCAGGCAGAGATTGAACTGGGCTCCAGATCTTCTTGCCAGAGAGCCCATGACCCCCAATCCCCCACAACACTTCCCAGACCACTCACAGCAGGGCCTGACCTATTTGAGTGAGCACAGCGCAAGGGGACAAGTGAGGCTGAGATTCCTGCCTTCAAAAACTACCAGTCCTTTTGAGGGACAGTGAACAAGAGCTACAGACCAGCCCCTCAGAGACCCTCTTCTACCCTGGGTCTGCCACTGACCGCCTGGCACATGGTCCGTGTTAATTATTATTCGTGGCACATGCGAGGGGGGATGGACAGGAGTGAGGGAACTGGGGAAAAAAAAAAGCGTCCTTACTTATCTCCATCAAGATTTCCAGGCAACCAAAAAGAAACTTCATTAGGTCACTCATTTTTAATTGTTTAAAGTTACCTGTGTGCCAGGCACTGAGAAAGTGCTTTACAAACATTTCTCACTGAATCCTCGAAATAGCCTATTGTGGTAGGTACTATTAATATTACTATCAGTGTTGACCAGTGAGAAATGTGAAGCTCACAGAGGTTAGGATCACTCACTCGTTCATGACTGTACATCAGGGCCAGGATTTGAACCCAGGTCAGCCCAACAGCCTTTTGTGTGACTAGCACCACTCTGGTTCAATAAACAACTACATGGTAATCTAAGAAGACAAGAACTCAGACCTGTCTGAGGTGTCCGGGAAGTTTTTCTGGAAGTGGTGGCATCTGAGTGAAAGGTCGGGGGACACTTGGCCAAATGGAAAAAGCGGGGAGAGTGTTCTGGGCAGGGGCAGGGCTGGGAAGCAGAAAGGGCACGGCACACTAAGACAAGCCAGGAATTGCTGAAGCATCGGAATTAAGCACAGAGAGTACAAAGGGACGCTGCCCTCCAGGAGTGCACAGCCCAGGACAGAGATGGAAATATGTCAGATGACTGGCTATTTGAGGTGAACTGGGGGAAATTTTTTTATCCATGAGCAAAAAGCATTCTGCTTGTCCTTCTCACCTCCTCCTCACAGCAGCTCTGAGAAGCATCTGAACCAGGAGGCCATGGACTGGGGCAGGGAAAGAGCTCCGGCCTCGGAGCCCAGAGGCCTGTTTCCCAGGCATTATGCCACTTACCACCTCACTGAATCTGGGCCTCCTTTTCTTTATAAAGGTACCACTAACCTTACAAGTACCTTACAATAGTTTGAAAATAATAGATTGAGTTTTAGTATACTTTATTTTCTCTTATAAATTGGGCACTGAGGCTCAGAGACGTTAATAACTTGCCTCTGGACATACTCAGAAAATGCCGGATCTGAAATCTGATCTCATATCTAATGGATTTCTATGCGTCTCTGTCACTTCCCCCACCACTCCTGGTTTAGCCCCGGAGCCCAACACACCAAGCCTGCTCCTCTGCCCACAGTGCCCCTTTTGGGTGGATGAAGACAACAACTGTATCCCTAAATCTCCTCTTTCCAGCCACACACTCCCAGATTTTCACCTAATAGCATTTCCTAACCCTCAATAGGGCTTAGTTATCCTTGAGGAAGAAACAGGAAAAAACGAGCAACAGGAAGGAACTCCCAGGTGCCCTGGCCAGGGATGGAACGTCCCCAGCCCCAGAACCAGCGCCAGGCACAGGGCATACCAGCTGCAGCTAACTCTGAGTGGAAAACAAGTCACAGCCTGTTTGCCTTCTCCAGTCCATAAACCGCCATGGCCAAGCTGGACACCAGCTGAAACCAGGGGGGGGACCTGTCTCCACCCAAACTTTGTCTCTTCCCTGCCCTAGATGGCCCTTATTTGGGCTAGAGCCATTTTCCTGGCCACCTTGCTGAATGCTGTGCACACTCCATCCAGAAAATGCTGACCTCTGCTCCAGCCCACCTCGTCTGCTGTTTCCCAGACATAGCTGGACTGTTTATTTATTTATTTTTGTGTTAGCAAAGAGGGGAAAATGACATAGGCCTAAAATGAATACTAATGAAATGCCTTCGTTAGCTTCTTTTGTGATAAGAATGAAAAATTGGATTTCCGCAGAATCGCAAGCTATATATTTCTTTTTCTCCGATTTTTTATTTTTTTTTTCCCCCTTTCCTCTGATAGGAAGATTAGGGGCAGCAGAGAAGGAAGAGTCAAGTCATTTCATTTACAATATCTGCATTTTTAAGGGCGCCTTTGTTGCAGAGGGACGTGGTGGTGCAATTTCTCCAAACCCACTTTTCTCAGCCTGTAAAGCAAATGTACCTATTTGTCCTCTGCTGCAACAATGCCAGCTGCATTCAATCAACTGCGAAGCTGCAAGCCATAAACCTTCTTCCCCAGCTAGGGGGGCGGGGGCGGGAGAAGGGAGCAAGCAAGAAAGGAGGCACGCCATAAAAATTCATCAGAATAATGTAGGGATGAGACGCGCTCAGATCGCCGGCAAGCAATCAACCAATCACTCATCCCGTGGCATTTACAGCACGTCTCATTCCCCTGTTCCTTAAGGACAATTGATTTTTCCTGATTCCATTAGCATAACGGCGTGGAAAATGTCTGCAGTGCAATATTTCTGGAAAGTTCCAACAAGTAGGCTGGGCACTGGAGTGTGACCATCTCCATAAAGCTTTCTCGGGCTCTGCGGCAGACGCCGCCACAGCTGCCACAAAAGGGCCAGAGAGAATGGATGGTGCCTGCTCCAAAACCTGGGGGCCAAGGGCACCTCAGGGTTGTCAAAACAGGTAAATGGCACCAACATGAACCCTCTCATTTTCTCATCCCTGAACACAGAAGTGCTCTTTTCTGCAAGATGAGCTACCATGGGGTGGGAAGGAGAAGGGAAACCCCACCCAGCCTCTCCAAAGGGGCTACGTCACAGGTACTGAGTCCACCCTAGCCTTCCAAAGCTCCTGGACTTAGGAGCTGAGAAAAGAATGCTTATTGTGATGATTCATTTGTGTGTGGTGTAAATGAGGAGGACAGAGGGGTTAGTGCCGTGGAGCCATTAGTCTGTTCCCTGTCAGCTGAGTCTCCACATCACTCTCCAGGAGACAGCAGATGGGTAAAGAGGGGACCTGAGGTCTGTGAAGCCACACAGAGCTGGGTCCAAATCCCTTTTATTTTTGTGTATGACATGACCACAAGTAACTGACGTCTCCGATCCTCAGTTTCTTGTAGTGAAAAATGAGGACCCCATTATTTCACAGGTTGTTGGGAGAATTAAATGAGAATATGTGAAAGTCCAATTGCTAAATCATGGAAAAAGCCCAAATCCCCATCTATCCATGAATGGATTAATAAAATATGGTATATGTACATATACCATATAGCCTGATTTTCTGTGTAATGGCCGAACATTGTACACACTAAGATGTCAAGTATATGAAAAATATAACACTTCTTTATATAAGTACATAAAATTACTTGATCAAGGAATGTTATTTTTGAAGCCCCTTGAAAATATTCTCATTTTCATTTCAGAAAATCTCTTCTTTTATCATCTCTTCCCCACCCAAAGACTGACCGAGATTTTTCTCTTTGATGACATTCTCGCCAACATTGAGTATTATAATTTTTTTAAATGGTAATTTCAATTTGACAGGCTAAGAAATGATAGTTATTTTATTAATTTTAATTTTTGTGAATGTTAGATACCCCCTCAAACTTTTAATAAAGTCTTTCACCAACTTTCCTATTCTTTTTTGCCTTAGGCTACCTCAGGTTGGGTTTCCTGACTTCCAAACATTTGAAAAAGAAAGTTAAAAAATGCGAATACATCAATATTAAGTTTATTTTAACTATTGAAAATTTGGGCACAAAAAATATATATCAATAGGGAATAGGTAACTATGTTTTATTAAATACATACAAAGAAATAATATACTTAGAAATTATTTTTGATATAATCATATGAAATAAATTCATGCAGCCATATTATGAACAAAATATTATTTTAAAAGACTTTGCATAAATGGCTATATAAAATGTTTTGAACAAATAACTTAAAAAGTGAGACAATAATTGATTAAAATGCTAAGAAAAGCTATTTGTATATAGTGGAATAACTTATTTTGCTTATTCTCTTCTTCATATATGTCTATTTCAAAATTTCTAAGACTATGTTATCTATATAATCCAATAAACTCCCAAGAGCTTCCTGGGCTGGCACAGTCATAAAACCTCAGTGAAGAATCAACATGATTTCATTACTTGTTTATATTCTTTTCTTTATTTTCTTCTGTATACTGCATATTCATGCATTTCTTTTGCTAGTTTCAAAATGATAAGTTTTCTTTTAAAACAAAAGCATCCTATTTGTGAGAACAGGATAAAAAACTGAGATATAGATTTATTTCTCCAATTTATCCACAGAAATGAACCTTCAAATTCCCTCAAATTTCATGACTATGATTATAGAAACTTGTTCTCTTGTTTTTTTTTTTCTTTCTGTAAGTCATATCAGATGTTTATAGTACTGTTAGAGTTAAAAATTATTAGCCAATAAAAATGTTTTCTGTTAATTCCTTGTGCTTTATTACAAGATTATGACTACATTATAGAATAACAGCAATAGCTAATATTTACACAGTGCTTTAAATATAATAACTCATACAACTACTTATGAAATAGAAACTTTATCATTATCATATCTGTTTACAAATGAGGAAACTGAGGCATGGAGAGTTTGAGTAACATGACCAAAGTTACAGTTATAGTGAGTAGCATAGCTAGGATTTGAGTCTCGTTAGTGAGGCTTCAGAATCCAAGGTTGGCACTGTCCATGTGATTCTCTTGCTCATACCGCTAAGCTGTTTTCCTTACTCATCCAAAGCCACCCCCCTCCTAGAATCCTTGGAGGCAATTGTGTAGCACATGGAAAGGTCTAGGCACAAGTCCCTGAGCAATGGCCTGGACAAACACAGAACCATCTGCTAAAATGGGGGAGGCGATTCTGAGAGTGCAAGTCTTGAAGACAGCTTGAAACTTGGAGAGCTACAGATGCCCAGTGAGACAAAGTACTTTGGCCTTGTGTAAGGATCATACACCAGACCAAAAAAGTTGATTAAAAACTGAGTGGGTATGCCAACAATTGCTTTCCTCTGAGACTGGAATAGAAACTGATACCTTAGCAAGAGAAAAATGGACTAAAGTCATCCATGACACAAACTTATTAGATTGCCAGCAGAGGTGGCAAACTACAATCTGTAAATCTGTGTTACAAAGTACACTTGAATCATGAATGACACAGGTTTGTAATGTGCAGATCTACTTTTATGCAAACATTTTTCCATAAATATATAGGAAAATATTTTGGATATTCGTAAGAATTTCAAATAAAAAACTCACAATTTTACTACATAGTCTACACATATTGAAAAAATAGGAAAAAGCTGTGTATGTTATGAATACATAAAATGTATGTAGATACTAATCTTTGTATGTTAATTGACTGTGTTATCAGTATGGCTTCTGTTCAATAGTAGGCTATTAGTATTTTGGGGGAGTCAAATTTATACTCAGATTTTGACAGTGCGGGGGGTCAGCATCTTCCAACCCCTGCACTGGTCAAGGGTCCACTGTATAGTGTAATAAAAAAGCAAATCTACAGTATAGATCAAGAGAAGGTTGCCACTGAAGATAATCTATTACAGTTCCCAAAGAGTGTCATATCATTCCATAAGGGCCTCATGAGAAAGCATTACAGTTGGTCATAAAGTGGAGAGAGAAAGAGAAATTGTGTGTGAGAGCTTTTATTATAGTTCCTGTGGGAAGGTATAGATGACTTAGGGTAAGTAGGCGAAAGATTGGCTAATTTGAATGATTGCAGCAGGCTCTGGGGCAAAGGAGTTGGGCTTAGTTGTCAGTCACCTGGCTCTGAGGTTCTTGGAGCATGTGATTAGTAGCCCAGAGTGTGAGGGGAGTTGGTTGACAGTGTGGGCTCAGGATTGGCTGGTTTGTGTTTGAAAAATGCACCCCTTGTAAGAGGATCCTTCCAAATGAAAGCAGTGGGCAATAGAAGACCAAGTGTGATTCAGAACTTTTCATTAATCTATGAAGAACAAGGCATAGTCAGATGTATACATATACATCTGACTTGATGTTACAGCATCAAGTTTACAGAAGCTAGAAACATGGTTAATACAACTCGGTCAGCTATGGTCAGCCAAAAAAATAAAAATAGTAATTCAGGTAACAGTCCCCAACAACTGAAGAGAGGAAAAACAAGCAGAACTCACGCTGTGTTAAACAGAAATAACGGAAAATTAGATAAAAACTTGAATAAAAAAGAATAGAAGCAGTTAAATAATAACTCAATAGGTAATTAGAAAGCAGGAATGATTATTTACGAGTTCTCACATGTGAGAAACTTTCTAGCGCTCACAGAGAATTTATAACAGAATGAAAATCATGAAGGAAAAGACATGAGACTTAGAAGGTAGAGCTGGGAGCTCACACATGAGAACAACAGAATTCAAAGGAAGGAAAAGAAGAGATGAAGAAAAGGCAATATCCTTTAGGAGTCTTTGAAGAAAATTTCCCTGAGATAAAGACTGTCCTGGGTCTTCAGATTGATTGGCTCATGGGTTCACTAACCTCTAGGCTATATTAAGGAGAAGAGAGAAACTCCTGGGCATATAGTAACAATATTTACATACTCTCGTCTCATACACTCCAGAAAATGCCAATGATTGCAGCAAATACCCAGAAGCTAAATGAGAAATATGGAACATATTTTCCTCAGCCTCAGAAGGAAGCAACCCTGCTTCTACAGAGATATAATATGTTCAAGACACCCAGTTTGTGGTACTTTGTATGTCCATTCTTGCAAACTAATACACCAAGTGTTATAGAAGAGAAAGTTGGTATTTTGCTTTCAGACATTAGCTGAAATACCAGCTAATGATTACATGTAAAAACCAGGAAAGGAAAAGGTAAAGACTAATAGAATGGAAAGGAAAAATAGAACACTCAGATTAAAAAGAAGAAAAAATAGTACTTCAACCATTGAGCAATCTAAGGTAAAGGGGAAAAATAAAAGAAAAATGCTAGGTAAAATCATTGACTCTACTAAAAATGTGAACAGAGAGCTCTTTTCATAAAAGATACAGATTCTAAGATTCAACTTTTTTAAAAGCTGGGTTTTTCTTTTTTGCAACAAACACATTATCATAGGCATTAAAATTATTCGCCATTATTAGGTTCTCCTCTTTTTTTTTTTTAATGGATGCACAGAAAAATACATTTTCAGGGCTCTAGCAATTAAGTGGGTCATGTGAGTAGTTTTAGCCAATGGGCTGAGTCAAATAATTTAAAAGGAAAGTATGTGCACCCGCTTTCTCTTCCCTGCCTCAGCAACCCCTGAAACTTCCTATTCAGTCCCAGCACTCTGGGAAGCTGAGGTGGGTGGATTACCTAAGCCAAGGGGTTGGAGACCAGCCTCAGTGAGAGGGAGACCACATCCCTAAAAATAGCCAGGCATGTGGCTGGCACCTGTAGTCCCGGCTATTAGGGAGGCTGAGGCAAGATGATCTTTTGAGCCCAAGAATTTGAAGTTGCTGTGAACTATGATGCCAGGGCACTCTACCAGGGACTACAAGGTGAGACTCTGTCTCAAAAAATAAAAAAATTCCTGTTCAGATGGCAGAACAAGATTGAAACAGCCTGGATTACTGAGGGAACAAATGGAGGATAACTGAGTTTCTAAGAGCAAAAAATTTAATTGGACTTAGGGAGAGCCAAAAAATAAACTTTGTTTTCTAAGCCTTTTAAATGTCAGAGTTAATTTGTTAGTGCAACATGTCTTTTCCTTTCTAGACTGAGACACACTTATAGGAACAAAGCAAACTTTTTCAAAAGACTGGAAATGGAAAGATGAACAAAGAGAGATGCCAGACAAATGCAAATTCAATAAAATCAAGAATGGATATATGATGAGGTGGATAATAAAGTTAAAAGCCCCCAAAAGGATAGAGACATTTTATGATGATAAAAAATCTGAATTCAGAAAAAGATATAAACTAATACACATACATAACATCAATGATGTTATTTACCAGCAATATGATAATTTAATGCTATAAAACAAAAACTATTGAAAGTACAATGAAGTGTTGAATAACATAGAAAATAATATGAAGCTTTAACATATCTCAGAATTTAACAGAGCTAATACAAAAATGTAAGTCAGGTCATAGAAGAACTGAATAATACTTGACTTACCAAATATATCCCTTGAATACAAAACACACACGTCCTTTGTAAGTTTAACGTGGACACATTTGAAAGCTTGACAGATTTTTAAAAGATTTCTTTTTCTTATTATATTTCAAGCAAATTAGAAATTACTAAAGTGCTAACTAAAATCATATAGACAGTTTGTTAAAATTAATTAAGTGGGTAGGAAGAAATAGTAAAAGACAAAAAAGAAATACAATTTTTGTTTACCACACCTTTTTAAGAAGCCCATCTCAAAAGTATTATAACTACCTATACTACACAACATTTTATCTTCAAATTATTTTCCATATCTTAGCAACTTGCAAGCTATATTAAAGCTTATATTTCTTTCAAAATGGGGGGGTCATTTCCATACAAAATTTTATGATAGCTTAGCTATAAATAAGTGGAATTTACACATACACTATATGAGACACTTTAGCTCAGGAAAAAAATCCCAAACCAACTTACATTCTAGGGTTGAAAGATCCCACCCATTCATCATTACATTGTCACCATGTAATAGGGTGACCATACGTCCTGGTTTGCCCAGGACAGTTGTGGTTTATGTCTGTTGTCCAGGTGTAATTATTAATAGTGTTCCCTTTCACTTTCAAAGGTGTCTCAGTTTGAACAATAAATTTTATAGTCACCCTACCATGTAGTGATATAGCCCCATTGTTTAAGAGGGTAAGGATCTTAGGACCTTTTCTACAGAAAGATTTCTAAGGACACCCAGGCAATCTATGGACTCCTTTTTTTACTACCCTGATTTTCTTTATCTATAAAAGGAGCATCCGTGGAATTAAATATTAATTATTAATAATAGGAAAACAAAGGCACCAGAAGCAGTATTTATTCTCCTGACCTAATTTAAACATACATTTATTGAAATTAATGGTAAGGAAATGCTAAATTGCATAAGATTATACCAGAGACAATGATAATATATTTAGAAAAATATAATATTATCTTATTAAATATATTAATAATATTTTCCTAAACAAACAAAAATTCCTTCATTCAATCTACTAAGTAAATGGCATATGGATCACACAGCATGATGACAGGATAATATCAGTTTGGTCACTTTATTCTTGTATACATTCAAAGAAATGTACCATGTGAATTGAGAAAGCCATTGATAATATGCTGAATAATATGATACCTTCTTGATTCCATTTCACCTCACACTGTCTGCTGTTTTTTGGCACACATGTTGACTTCTACAACATATTTCCATGAGTAAATATCAACTGACAGATTAATATTATAGTCATCTCTATGTTGTCAAAGCTTATACAATAATGAAAAATAAATTCATTCATTATTTCATTCTCAATAGTCAGTCAACATTCCACAAGTTTAGAATATAATATATGGTCTTCTGTCTACTTTCTATTGTTTCTGTTGCTTAAGAGTCTCTACTTTTTGCTTTTCATTTCACTTTTGCCACGCCTAATGCTAGCACTATTTACCTTCAACCTCAGGGCAAATATCTCTTTTTGCAATAAAATGAGCACATTTTTCCATTTTTGTGGTCATTAAATAGCCAGTAGTTGATGGTCATGTGGTATTTATACATTTTTTTTACCAACATAACATTGGTTGACTTGTTTTAGATACTTGCCAATTTGTATAGATAGATGGATTTTTCTTAAATCTCTGTCAAATCAATGATTAGCCCCAGAATTCCACTTTATTTATTTGTCACAGAAATCTATCACATTTTCCCTCAGAGATTTAGTTAATTAGCTAATGTAGGGATAATTAGTAAATATTGAACTTCAACTGCATTATTGCACCTTGTTGCCTATTAGTGGACAAATTGAGCATTAAAGTTATTTTAGTAATAGAAACAACAAGCATAGATTCTTCTCAGAATAGTCGAGTTGTCAGGAAATATAACAAAGTTTTATATTTCTAGAAAATATTCAGTTTCTAGAATATAAAAGTAGGATTTAGAATCTCTCAATGGAAATTTGATAAAATCATATAAATTTAATTTTAGAATAGTTAAGTAATAGTTTTTAATGATGAAGTTATATATTAGATTAAATATAATTGTACAGATCATGAAATTTCTGATGTTTTTAAAAGAAAAATCAGTGTGCTAGCATTTGAAAAAAGAACCAAATTCAAGGCACCTAAGGAAAACGGGCAAAACACATTTGCATAAATAAATAAATGCCTTATTTCTGTAAAACCAGATGAAAACTTTCCAATTCTAAATGAAACACTAATTTGAGGAACTTAATATGTTCAGAAAGAGTTTGTATTTCTCAATAAAATATAGAAGAGGGAAATATTTCTTCTTAAATTTTTGATGTGTATAGTTTTATTAAGGAAATGGTTTTCAATTATCCTTGTTTTCACAATGACAGTGAATGAAATTTGTTACATTTAAAAACTAACATACATGTTGAATATATAGGACAAAATTATTCATTGTAAAAATTACAGTGACAAAAATTTTACCACTGGTGATGGTAAAAATAAATATTCTTGTAGCTATAACATAAAACTACCGCTTCTATGAAAAAGGAAGAAAAACAAAAAAGTTTGGCATTATCTCATTATTCACCCTAAATTGGCTCTCTGACTTCATCTTAATCCAAATGCATGAATTAGTATCATGTCTGGTGACCCAGAAATTGTAGATGACCAATGATTAGATGATTACAGTCAGTAATTAATTAACACTTTGAAAGTTATTAATTTTAAGTGAAACCATTTTTATTTTCAATTACAACTCATTAAACTAGTAGTTGAGAAGAAAATAAAAAATTAAATTTTCAAAAATTAAAAAGTACAAAGGCAATAAAGATATTAAGTTAGTTAATAAAGATTTTGAGTTAGGTAACTCAGGAAAGCATATGAAATTTTTGATTTAATAGTATTTATGAAAATGCAAATAATGATATAAAACAGAATAATAAATAGAAGATAAAGTTATTCTAATCTTTTTATAATTATTTACTTGTAGTCATAGCATTAGACCAAATAATCTTAAATAAATCTATTAATATTCTGAGGTATTTATTTCTGTTTAGGCCAAAAGTTTTTCATGTTTCCCCAGTGGCTTCAGTAGAAAGAGAAGATCTCTTTACCATACAAATGTCTAATAATGTGCCTATGAGAACAATCTAGACTTTGATAGTGCTAAGAAAATATTCTTACTAAACTATGAAAATTTGGATATTTAAATGTAAATAATTAATATTATTTAATAACATACACTAAATTTTGGTAAAGTTTCAGATCTATTCTTATATCCCAGACATGCTAAAAATGTTGATTTCAATATCCGACCATTGGACATTTGGCCTATATCCAACCCCCTGGTGAGGTTAAAATTTTTCTAACTAGTGAGCTCTCCTAGAAGTGAACCTTAGTAAAACCCCAGAGAGGACCTTCTCAAACTAGAACAAGCAGAGGAATCACCTGGGGATCTTGTTCAATGGCAATCCTGACTCAGAGGGTATGAGGTAGAAGTAGATATTCTGCATTGCAAACCATTTCCTAGGGAATACAAGTACCTATCCTCAAAGGAACAAGTTCTTAGAAAATTTCAGACATTTCTATGTAGGGGTGAACATCTGGATGTTCTGGGTAACACAAGAATTTCTAGGAACTAATTCTATTCACTTCCCAAGTTTATGCTGGGTTCTGAGCCTGGTTCTGAGTCTAAGAACAAAGTTACCATTTTCATAGCTTAAGAATATTCGACTATGTAAATATAAAAAGGAAGCATGAAGGAATTAAGCAATCACAAGTTATATTAAGGAAAAAGCTTGAGAAGAAAATTAATTACCCTGAATTATATCATTAGGTTTTAAACATTTTAAAAGGAATACATACAATTTCTATTACATACAAAGCAAAAATAAATAGTGATAAGAAGACAAGAAAAGCAAACCAAAAACTGGAAGTTAAATGTCCCACAAATAAATAAAAACAAAAACAAAGGAAGAATATATGCCATTAATTTAAATTTAAAGGGAAAAAATATAAAGCAGGATAAAGTGCTAGTCATCAGGATAAAGCACCAAAATTGAATTTTATAAATACTCCATATTGAAAAAAAGATAATAAGAAAAAAATGCATCTAATAAACCAAGAGGGGTATAAATCTTAGTATAATTGGAAAATGGCTAAAATATTTAAAAAGCATTTCATGTCAGGTAGACAAATTGACAGAAAATTAGAAGAAATGAGATCTGTAAAGTTAGAAAGTACTGAAAGCTACCCCCCCCCCCAGAAAAAAACTATGTAGTCAGAGAAATATTTTAAAATTGTGGGAACACATAAATCATCTAACTACAATATATTACCAAGAGGATGACATGTAATCTATGGTAGAGGAAAATTTAATATGTTTCTATGGGACTGAACTTTTATTGTTATAATCATTATTTAATGTGTCTGAGCATCAACAATATATTAGGGTTTTGCTTAAAGGCAGAAATAGCTACTTCTGTATGACTTTATGATTCAAGCTGAAAAGAAAAAACATAGAAAAAAAAGAATAAAATATACTCAGGAAAAAATCCAGAAATAATTTTCCCCCCAAAAAATCAGAATATACCATATAAAGGTGTTATTGTTATATTAGCCTGTGAAAAAACAGTGGGGTAACCAGAATCTTTGTTTGCAGAAAGCTTGAATTGACACTATGCTGATGAAGTAGAGTAATTTCTGTCCCATTCAGTCTAGACCTGAAATATTTTCTCACTACTGAGTAACTCATGATAGGATAATATGGGGAAACCATCCATTATTAACACAGAGGAGTAAATGAAGCACTTTGGAGAACTACCTTTCAGATCACCAAGACTCTATTGGCTTAATTGCTCCCCATTGTACTAAGTGGTACTTTAGTGGAAGGGAGGATATAACACAATACAAGGCATTTGACACAACAGGGAATATTTTACTCATCTGAGAGGACACTTACAGATACTGCAATGATAACAATTGTCTAGTGCCACTTGACACAAACACCTCTCCACATTTCTATGTATAAATTCACTTTTAAATTTGTCACTGGAAGAAAGGGTGATTTTTTGCACACTTCAAAATTTTTCAGAAAGCAAAAGGTATATTAAACTAAAATTAAACTTAAACTAAAAGAGCTCTTCAAACCGCTTCAAAGCCACAACTACATCTTCTGTATATACTGTGGTGTTTAATGTGAAACATTGTGTGTGTGTGTGTGTGTGTGTGTGAATGTGTGTACTCTCAAATGGGGTAGAAGAAGCAATATAGGTGTTGGTGAGAATCTATATACATTGTGAGTAGTAGATATGCATGAAAAAATGCTTTGTCCCTGTCCTTAGGTCATCAAAAACCAGGATTCACTTTGAAGTTTTAACCCCTTTTGACCACAATAAATATCTCTTGGCTCAGATTCACTCTGCCAAGGACCCACTGAAATTCCATTCTACATAGAGGACGTAACCCTATTAAACATAAGGTGGGTTATCTCTAGGCTGGATGCCTGAAAAGGCTTTAGCAGAACTATTTAAAGGCAGCAAACACATATCCTTTGATGTAGCTATCTCACTTCTGGGAGTTTATCTTTAAAAATCATGTGGATATAAGTGGAGCAAAGGTATACACTTGAAAATGCATTTCAAAGTGTTGTTTATATTAGGAAAAAGTTAGAAACAAGTATGTATGTGCAAAAGTAGAGGACCAATAAACTGCTATATTCTAAGAGTGAAACAGTAAGTAATCATTATAAATAACTATTGGTTAATTTGATAAGTTGTATTTCATTTTGTTATGATATCTGCATATGAAAATATGTAAAATAAATATAGGGGGAAAATGAAATATGTAAGTAGGTTAAAATGTTCAGACATATTAAAATGTAAGTAGGTTAAAATGTTCAGACAGGTTAAAAGCAGACAGACATATTCTTTATTTTTCTTTTGCAGATTTTTCATCCTAGACAGGGAACTGTTGTTAAGAAAATAAGCTGATGAGCCAATGAGGCTAAGGGTGAAGGTTGAGTGCATGGGAAGCAATGTCAGGATGAGTTAAGACAAGAAAGGCAAATACAGGTTACAAGGAGAGAGTTTGGGTTTGCTCTTGAGAGGAAGGGGGTGAACACAGAAGATAAAGAACACAGAAGAAGAGGAAGAGTGGCAGGTGAAGGTGGAGACAATACAGGAAATGAGCCAGTGGAAAGGTCCTGAAGTGGAATGGCTAAAGAACATTTTAGGAATAGAATGACTAGTATTCAATTCGGTGTTTTTATATTTGTTGCATGGGATCTTTAAACCCTTTCCAAAAATTTCATTAAAGTTTAACATGCTCATGAATATTATGTCTGAGAGTGGTTTTCTTAGGTCAACTTCAGAAAGAGCTGAGTTTCGCCTCTGAAAGTGTGTAATATAAAATGGAGCTGGCCCATCTCAAGGGAGGAGTTCAGAAGTAGAGAAAAGTGTGGGAACCTAAAACTGGCAAAATTCACAAACATTTTGGAGAGGGCTCTACATTTCCACAGGATGTGAAAATCAAGTCAAGGGAAAGAGTGAATTAATCATATTGGTTGCTGTACAGGTGGGAATATGCTTCCCCTCTGCTCTCTGAAAGAGTCACTGACATGAACTGACAACAGACAGATGAATAGGAGAAAAGGGGCACAGATGTTTTAACATGCACATGGATGACAGTCCTACAGAGAGGAGACTCAACGGAGAGCCAGATGAGTGGGGCTTAAACACCTTCGGCTGCCAAGGGAAGAGGAAAGAGAGGTATCTGCAGGCAATTTTAGAGAGGTGGTAAGTTATTCTCTAGGGGAAATGAATAGGCTCAAGAGGCAGACAGAATTGTAAATGTTTTTCTTAAAAAAACTGAATGGGATCAGAAAGTTACAGAAAGGTGAGGGGTAGAACTGCACTGTGAACAAGTGTTGTCTTTCTATGTAGATAAAGACTCCTGGGAAGCTACCCTCAGAAGAACGGATGAAAAATCCATCTGGGCACAGTGATGACTGTCTTCTCCTTTTCTGGTGCCTAAATCTTTCCTGATTATTGCATGGGACTCCTAGGAAGGAGCTCTTAAGAAAATTGCATTTCTGGGCAGTGCCTGTGGCTCAGTGGGTAGGGCCCATATACCAAGGGTGGCGGGTTCAAACCCAGCCCCGGCCAAACTGCAACAAAAAATAGCTGGGCATTGTGGCAGGCATATGTAGTCACAGCTACTGGGAGGCTGGGACGAGAGAATGGCCTAACCCTAGGAGTTGGAGGTTGCTGTGAGCTATGATGCTACAGAACTCTACCCAGGGAGGTAAAGTGAGACTCTGTCTCTAAAAAAAAAAAAAAGAAAGAAAGAAAGAAAAAAGAAAAGAAAAGAAAAGAAAAGGAAAGAAAAAAAAAGAAAAGGAAAGGAAAGGAAAGGAAAGGAAAGGAAAGGAAAGGAAAGGAAAGGAAAGGAAAGGAAAGGAAAGGAAAGAGAAAAGAGAAAAGAAAAGAAAAGAAAAGAAAAAGAAAATTGCATGTCTTTGAAAAGAAGTCTTCAAGATAAGGAAATTTCAGAGTGAGTTCCCCTTCAGTACGCACTATGGTCCCCCAAGCTTGGACTGGGGAAGGTTATAAAGTTCATGGTTCTGAGACAGCTTTTAAGGCCTTCCAATTTCTTTTTTAATTCAAAGTGCTCACTATTCTTTGGGGTATCTTTCTCTGCACCCTAATATTGCTATAAATTGTCCCAGTGCGTACAGAAGGTAGAGCATGGAACAAGAGAGGATGATTCTCAAACCTTAAGATCTGGAGGTTTGGTACTCTTTTGGGACTCAGAACCCTTTTTTTCTTTCCTGTTTCCCCATATCCTATGCCTGTTACACCACTGTATTTTGGAAACACATAACTTGCCTTGTTACACGGGGATGCAGTCAGACAGGAATTTTGTCTCTGGATAAATCACAGCGAAAGTCTCATCTGTATCAAATTTAGATAATATTTTGATGAGACTTTGGAGTTTAGAGTTGCCTGAACAAGTTAAGTCTTTTGAGACTGTTGAGATAAAATGAATGTACTTCTCATGGAAGAAGGATGCGGATTTTGAGAGTCCAGGGACAAAATGCTATGGAATTGTATCTCCCCAAAATTCATATGTTAAGGCCTTAACCCACAATGTGATGGTATTTGGAGATAGGACCCTTGAAAGGTAATTAGATTCAGATGATATCATGAAGATCGGGTCTCCATGATAACCCTGCCATGTAAGGATACAGGGAGAAGGCAGCTGTCTGCAAGCCAGAATGAGAGCGGTTACCAAGAAGTCACACCCACTAGCACTTTGATCTTGAACTTTCTAGTATCTGGAATTGTGAGAAAATAGGCTCCTGTTATTGTAGCGCATAGTCTGTGATATTTCTTAGGGCAGTCAAAGCAGACTAAAACGCCGATATTAAAAAGTTAGAATACAACGGTAGCTGATGGGGTTATAATTGTAAGTCAAATGAAAACTTAAAAAATTCAGGCCCAGTAGTTATCCTTATTTGTGCCATTTGACTTTTACAGAAAAAATACAATTGTTGTTACTGACCTCAGCCTAATACTTTACCATATTTTTTACCTTCTTTAGTACCTGCACACCCCCCATTGACTTGTTATTTCAACTTGGCATCCTTTCTACTCGCTGCTTGAATGCCTTTCTACTAGTTTGTTGTCAGTTTAATATTCATTGTTTTTATTTATCTATTTTCATTCTCAATTCACCTTAAAAACTATTTAAAGAACCAGGCTTTAGTTTTAGGCTTTAAGACTATTTTGCTTTTAAATTTTATTCCTCAACACCTGTAGACACACCGAGAGAACACTGGGCTTCCTGCTCTGATTTTCTCACCTGCATCTTCTCTTCCACAAAAGTGGATTTCATCAGGAAATTGTGGCATTGTGGCAGCTGGACCAGTAGATGTTATAGTGTTCCCTACACCTCAAATCTACAGCATTTAGAAAAAAGGTATTAATGTTCCTATAAGTTAAAACTGAAGCAGCCACATAGGAATAAAGGCAGGGTCCGGGGAGGGGCTTTTAGTAGGTGGGGGTTTCAATGAGTTCAAAGAAAACAAGAAACCAACACTGGCATGAAAGGGTGAGCTCCATGAATGCAGTTACATAGAAATCATGGAGCACAGATATTGCTTAACCTCCTAGTCCTACAACAGCACCTGTCATCAAGTAGGAATACTTTAAAAATGTATTATAGAATGAAGGAGTGATGGATGCATCTACATAGTTGTCTACTAGGACAACTTTCTTAGAAAGTACAGAGAATATCACTTCTTTATTAGCAGTTGATGTTGTAATCCAATCTTATATAGCTTGTTTCAGATAATCTGTAATATTGAAACTTCTAACTTAGTCTCTAAGTGACCTATATTTTTTCATTAACAAGAGAGTTTGTACTAGATACAGCTGTGAAGTAGAGGTGTCATTTCTAGGGTTCAAATCTTCCAGGGTTTTCCCCTTTTAGGTCTCTCCACTTTCCCACTGCAGATTTCCTAAGTCCAGAGATTTACCACTCAGGCCTGATTTGCTCTCAGGGTCTTTATATTAATAATTTTTTGCCTCTTATTTGGGCTAGGATTTCAGAATCATTTGAAGTGACACATTATCTGACCTATAAAATTTATGTAGCTAACCATGCTCACTAGAGAAGTAAGGAAAGATTTCCCTAGTGCCTCATTGCTTCTATTTTAATATACATACTCTCTGAAAACAACAGGCTCCTTTCTGTTTTCCCTGCCATAAGTTGCCACATAATACTTCAAATGAAGAAAATTTCAAACTTGATAATAGGGGGAGGTATCATCAATATTGTCTTAAAAGCATTTTACCCCCTCAAATTTTATAATAAATCATTGAAACATGCCTTCAAATGTCAGTTTCAAAATTTGTATTATAATTTTACCAGTTAGATTTTTGTGTATTAGCCTTCATATCAAAGGAGGAAAGTAAAGTTTTGAATTGAAAGAGAACTGTCTTTAATTTTGACTCTTTGCTCATTGAACGTTACTTTTTTTGTATTGAATTTCATTTTTTTAACAATAAAATGGAGATACTGCAATATAGTAGATGATAGAATAGGTAGAAGATGATATGTGCACATTTAGTTCAGGCCGTGTTCCTAAAGGAACTCAATATAGATATGAGTACAGGTATAACTATCGTGATAGAAATTTACCCATAGCTATCTCTGTTGAATTAAAAAATATGAAACTTAATGAAAACCTAGATTAGTCCTGAAATGTTGGTTCCTGATAAAAAAAAAATAAATAAATAAAATAAAATAAAATGAAATAAAGAGCTTCTTCTAAGCAACTAAAGAATCCCTGGCTGTTTATTGTACTTACTTAATAGATTAAGATTTCAACCACTTTGAATCTTTACAGTAAGATTCTGTATGAAAATATACTCCTTTAGAAAATTAGACCCTCTAACACAAGTGCAAAAAAGCAGAAAGACAACTAAACAACATTTTTAGTATCCAAAAATTAAGGCAAAATTGCCATTTTCTCAATACTTGTTTATCTTGCAAAGGCTGAAATGTGCCCCACAACCCTTGTCTTGGAATCCAATCACTTCCGAGGAATAAGCACAGCTTTGTGAACTGCTGTCCATCCTTCTTTAGTCCCCTCAGCTCCCTGGAAACAAACATTGAATACCATGGCACTCTGTGGGTTTACCACATAATTGGTATACCAATAAGTAGAGTCAATTTCTATAAGGCAATTGTTCTGGTCAAGATTTATAAGGGTAGATAAAGTATATTTTGGAAATACATTATCAAGGAGACAAGTTATTTAATAAGATTTTCAATAAAGAATTTCAGATATGGTGGCAAGCTCCTACTAAGCTCCTGTGGGTGAAAAGGGCACACAGCAACCCCACCCCAACCAATGAGCATGCTTAAGTAACAGATGCCACAAGTCTCCTTACATGTCAGACTAGGCTCAGGCAGGGGGCACAATTCAGCCAGAACTAGAGAAAAGAAAATGAAGTGCTGAATACTTCCACAGACGATTCCTTTCTATTTCTCCCCACAATATAGCCTCCTTCAACATCTTCTTTATTTCCTATGAACAGAAATTGAGCAATTACTTAAATAAGGTTCATTTGGCTGAGGTTCCAGAGTCTTGTCCAGTTCAGATTTCCTCATCAATATGTGGAAACTCATGTAGCCCAAACAAGAGCACTACATGTAACACCAAGATATAAATATGGTTGTGTTAAGAAATGTTTAGCTAGAAATGATAATTTGTTGGCTGGGTAAAAGCCAAGATAATTAGGAATTACCTAGTCAAGAGGTCTTCAGAAATTCAGATTTCCTGTTTAAGTTAAAAGACATGTGTATATTGCTTTTATTACAGCTCAGCAGGAAGAAAAGTCAAAAACTAAAAGCTGGTTTTGATGAATGCCACCCTCACCGTTAAAAAAGTGGATAGTAGAAGCCATGAGTTTCCTGATGTATTACCACTGAATCATCTAGGAAATCAGATGCTACATATAAAGAGTCACCACTTATTAAATAAACAACTTATTCATTCAACAAACTGTCAAGTGGCAGGCATTATACTAGGTTGTGGGGTGGCAAAAATAATTACAAAACTGCCTCATCCTCAAAAGCTTATATTTAATAATGAGAGACACATAAAAAATAAGGTGTCAAAAATGTGTTTTATGTGTGACAGTAGAAGTCTCTGCACATCAGTGAAACAGGAAGGAGTGTGGGGACAGCAAATGAATGCCTGGAAAACATAAGGTATGAGACTGGTTCCTATAGAGGCCATCCTGGAAAATGATGCTCACTCATTCACTCTCCAAATACTGAATGCCTACCATGTGTCAGTCTCTGTACTCAACATCGTAGGGAAATATTTGTCACCATTGACTTGTATTTTTAGAGGAAGAGAGGAATAGAGGAATATAATTGTAATTCAATTATAATATTTTTAAGTATGCTACCCACAAAGTAGAAATATAAATGGTATATTATCCCTTATAGTCAGAGGAAACCTCCTCCTGGAGATCAATTTAAAAACTTCTAAATAGACTCTTGTAGAAAAAAAGATAGAACAGGACACATGTGAGGAAAAGGCATCCCATAATCACAGAGAGCATTGACTCAAAAAGGCCTGGTGGATGCAGAACCACAGATAACAGGTGCACTTGTATGAGCAAGGTCTAAGGACTTTGTCTTTTGGAAATGAGCAGATTTTGAAGAATTCTTACACTCTTAGGAAGTTTGTCAGATGTGTACAATTTTATGCTTTCCTCTGAATTATTTAATTAATCTTAGTTGTTTTCTCTATAGTAATTATCATTGAAGTTCTTTAGTAGGAAAGAAACTTTGTGTTTCTTTTCTAAAGAAGCTACAAAAGAGAATAAGGGAGGTTGCTGTACACTCAAAAATCAGGCAGAAATTTAAAAGAAAAAGAAAAGAACAGAAAGAAAGGATGAACTTCAAGGGATGGAAGTGAAAAGGGTACAGAAATTAAGACAGAAAGCATTCTGAATGTCTGGAGCTCCTTTCTAGGAAGGGGGAAAAAAGGCACTCAGGAACCACAGCTGAGCCCAAGAAGAGGCCTAGATCGGAGGGACCAATGAAACCATAAGGCTGCCACAATTTCCCAAGAGAGAAATTGGAAGTTTGGGTAAAGCTCAATGACTTGGCAACTTGAGTTTATATATAAAAAAAACTCTTGATTTGGGTAACTCTGGGGTGAGAAATGTCTTGGCTTTTTTTTTTTTTTTTCTGGAACATTTATAGAATATTTTGAAGTTTTCATGTCACCAGTGATATGTAATTAAGTGACACATCAATGTAAAATTAGTCTTTCAATACAAGTTTCTGAGGATAATTATATGTCATTGAAGAGAAATAAGAGTTGCTCCTACTTTAAGGTGGTGATCATATCATACCATCATTTCTGATTCATATGATAATCATACCCACAGAATAATAAGATCAAACTGTGTGTTTCTAAGCAAGGATGCTGACTAAGTGGCATAGCATACCAAGCAATTAAAATAAAAAAAGCTCTCAGCAAAATCTACAATGTTTGAAAAGAAAGACAAACTTTTAGAACCTGTTGGAAGAAAATTCTTTAAGCATTTCTGAAATTTTTATACGTCTTGTGAATTAAGGTATACACTGACTTTTGCTTCAAGGTACTAACTGTACTAACTGCCTCTCTGTCCACGTTGTATTTTCAAGGATGTTTGTACAGCAAGCCGCTTTGAAAATTATAGTGTCTCCTTTCAGAATAACCATACAGTCTTCAGAGAAAAAGGGAGAGAGAGAACGAGAGAAGAAAAGAGATAGATGTCACCCTCCTAAGCAAATGGCCCTTCTCAAAGAAGATGAATTTTTAGAACCTGTTGGAAGGCAGTTCTTTAAGAATTTCTTAAATTTCTGTATGTCTTATGAATTAAGGTATTGACTGCCTTTTGTTTCAAGGTAGTAACTGCCCTTTTAATCCAGGTTGTATTTTCAATTATGTTTCTATAGCAAATAACCTTGAAAAATATAGTTGTGTCCTTTTAGGATAACCTTATAGTTTTGAGAAAAAAAGGGAAAGACAGAGGGAAAGAAAGAAATGTCTCCCTCATAAGCAAAGGGCACTTTATACTACCTATTATGAAGGTTCAGTTTTCCTGAACCCAAGTATCCTCTTCAACTCTCCTGTAACAAACACTGCATGTACAGGTGTCTTTCTGCACCCATTCACAGGAGCTTCTTACCAGTCACCTTTCTAGGCAGGCTCCATTTATCATATTCCTCAAGGCACATTTATACTCTCAAGATTCTCTCTGGCTCAGTACCTGTAGCTCAATGGTTAGGGTGCCAGTCACATACACCAGGGCTGGTAGGTTCAAACCTGGCCCAGGTCTGCTAAACAATGATAACTACAACAACAACAACAAAAATAAATAACTTGGGCTCTGCACCTGTACCTCAGTGGTTACAGCGCCAGACACATACATGGGGGCTGGCAGGTTCAAGACCGGCCAAGGGCCTAAACCTGCTAAACAACAATGACAACTACAATAAAAAAAAAAATGCTGGGTGTTGTGGTAGACTCCTGCAGTCCCAGCTACTTGGGAGGCTGAGGCAATAGAATTGCTTATGCCCAAGAGTTTGAGGTTGCTATGAGCTGTGACACCACGGCACTCTACCAAGGGTGACATAGTGAAACTCTGTCTCAAAAAAAAAAAAAAAAAAAAAAAGATTCTCTCCATATCTCTTCACTTCTCTGTGTTCCAGATCATCTCACCTGATAAGGTTTAAAAAAAAAAGCTAGTTTGCTACCTCACAGTCAATTCTGACCTTAATTTTGTATATTTAAAAACTTATTAAAAATTCATTAAAACAGAAAAATAAAATCTATGGAAAAGAATCGCATGGAAATTCCAGAAAATAAAAAAAATAAAAACAAGCTTAGGAACTCAATAAATAAGTTAAACAGTCAGTTAGACACAGCATAAGAGAAGATTAGTAAATTGAAAGATAGGCCAATAGAAAATATCCAGATTGAACCATGAAGAGAAAATCCGGAAGAAAAATAAAGAATCAAGCATAATGGCATAAAGAATTGCACATTAAGTAGCAAGATTCTAGGACAAGATGGTTGACTGAAGCCAGTGTTCTACAGAGGCTCCCTTCCAGAAGGAGCATTAAAGGACAGAAATTTATCAAGTAACCTGGTAGATTAGAGCTGCACCCAGAGAGAAGGTTGAAGAACGCACATCAACCCTGCTGAGGTAAGCTGCGACATTAAGGATACAAACAAAAGGTACATAATCCATCACCAAACGGACGGGAGTCCCCTCCCCCATGAGAACAGCTCGGAGTACCCCACAAACAAATGAGCAGAGTTCAAAAGTCCTCCCACTACACTCCATGGGAGAAATTCTCTAAAAACTGGACCTACCTCCCCTAGTAGGGTAGCATGCCACTCTCCTGCCAGGCATAATACTGTGTAAAACTGTATGTATTCTCTACCTAGAATTCTGAGCTCCCAGCACTCCCCTCCACTCTCACTCTGAGGTCTGAAGCCTGTCCCACAGGAGTCCAGATTCTTGGGTGATTTCTCGAGAGATGTGGACAGGGCCTGGACTGCAGCTGGTCAGTGCTGATTCCGTGGCACAGGAATAAGGAGAGGACAGTTGGTTGAGAGGGAACCACACCGAGCGGCGGTGCCCAAAGGCGCAGAGCAGCAGCTGTTTTTGACAAACAATAGGGCTCACCCCAGATATTCCAAAGTCACACTCCCTGTCTCTCTGGGCAACCAGAAGAGGCCAGGCATCTGCTCAGGTGGCAACCACTGCAGAACAGATCTGGGATAGAAATCCAGGCCCTATGAGTAAAGGGTTTGCCTGAGGCGGTACCAGCCTGGGTGGAGCATGGGGACTAGAAAACGCAGGTGCAGAGCCCAGAGATTCCTGGGGCAGGGCTGACCCAGAGGACCACTTTACTGAGCCTAAGATGTACCTGGCCACCGAGGGACCATCAGCTTAAACAAAGGAGGGCAAGCAGAGGCTGGAACTGACAGCTAACCATGCTGCAAATAAAAACCTGCAGCAGCAAATACAGGCCTGAGGCACAGGTTCTGTGAACTAACAACAGCTTCTCTTCTGCAGTGGAATTTAGCAGGGACAGAAACAAACTCCCCCAAGTTGTTCTGTTCTGTCAGTAACATCAATAGGGGTGGGGCTGGAACTGAGTGAACAGCCCCAGCCTCCCGAGGTTATCAGGTCTCACCTCTCCCTGCTGGATAGAGGCAGAGTAGAGCGCCCTGGCTGAGCAGACATAGATCTCCTTGAGATTCAGGCAGATTCAACCTCCTGAAGTATCTGCTTATCAGAGGCAACTGGGTGACAGCCCCGTGGGGTTATCAGTGACTGGGTGTGACAGAGGTGCAAGGTTGGGAAGGGGGCATCAACCTTCCCAGACTAATCTATTTGATGGGTGGGTCCTCCTGACTTCATGGAGCACCAGAGCACATCATATTTGTGTTGTCAACAGACCCCTGTGATATAGTTGCCAGAGACCTTTTAAACTATCCCACCTGAGACAGGTGCTGACTAAGACAATTGATATGGACATTTTGAACAGAGCCAATAGCCTGAGGACTATCCAAGTGGTGCCCTGGGTGTTCGGTTGTAGAAACGTTTGATTTTCCTTTTCCAATTGTTACCTGGGGGAACGGGGTGACTTAATTGCTGGTATTTCACCATAGATTAGACTTCAACCCAGAGTAACTATTTCACTAAGATCAGATAGAGACCAGCTGAAAATAAGACAGAACCACTTAGCTCCACCACACCAAATAGGTCCTCAGTTCCTTAGGCTGTAGCACTGTATGGGTCCTTGACAAAGCTCCAGGGGAAAAGTTAAATGGTATAAAATAATCATGAGGCAGAATCAGTGGAAACACTCTGGTAACATGAATAACCAGAATAGATCAAAAACCCTCCTCAAGGAAAGATATGGCAGATGTAACTGAAGATCCCATTCATAAACAGCTGGCCGAGATGGCAGAAATCAAATTCAGAATTTGGATTGCAAACAAGATTAATAGAATGGAGGAAAAATTGAAATTAGGAATTAAAGGAGCAATTCAAAAGTTGGAATTAAAAATTTGAGGAGAAATTCAAAAGTTGTCTCAAGAATTCAACAAAATTAAAGACAAAACCACCAAGATTTTGACACACTGAAGCAAAAATTTGCAGCCCTGAAAGATCTGAAAAATACAGTAGAATCCCTCAGTAACAGAGTCTAGTGAGCAGAAGAAAGGATTTATGAAATTGAAGACAAAGCTTTTGAACCCTCCCAAACTCTCAAAGAGGAAGAGAAATGGAGAGCAAAAATGGATCATTCTCTTAGAGAGCTCTGAAATAATTCAAAGAAGGCTAATATCTGCCTCATTGGAATCCCTAAAAGTAATAAAGTGGCCTCACAAGGCACAGAGGCCCTTCTCCATGAAATTATGAAAGAGAATTTTCCAGACATGCCAAGAGATTCTGAAATTCTGATAGCAGACAGTTTCAGAACGTCGGCATGAGACAATCTGAATAAGACATCCCCAGACATATCATAATTAACTTCACTAGTGCTAATATGGAGGAAATTCTGCAAGCAGCCAGATGTAAGAAATTCATTACCTACAAAGGGAAGAATATTAGAATGACTGCAGATCTCTCTTATAAAACTTTTCAAGCCAGAAGAGGGTGGTTATTGACCTTTAATCTTCTAAAGCAAAATAACATTTTACCCCAGATCCTGTATCCAGCTAAACTGAGTTTTATTTATAATGAAAAAACTAAATACTTTAATGAAATTTGTATGTTGAAGAAATTTGCCATAACCAAAATAGCTCTTCAGGATATTCTCAACCTAACCTCCATAATGACCAGCCCAATCCTCTACCACAAAAGTAAACTCACTCAGAAACCTTGGAAACTATGGAAACTCCACTTCCACAGTGGCAAAAGGATTAAAAAAGTCCATTGGACTTTCAAGAAACTCAATACCCAAAATTTTACCAGACTTATCAATATTCTCCATTAATGTGAACAGCTTAACCTGTCCTCTAAAGACGCACAGGTTAGCTGACTGGATACAAAAACTTAGGCCAGATATTTGCTGCATACAAGAGTCACATCTTACGTTAAAAGATAAATATGGACTCAGGGTGAAAGGATGGTCATCCATATTTCAGGCCAATGGTAATCAGAAAAAGCAGGTGTTACAATTCTATTTACAGATACAATAGGCTTTAAACCAACAAAAGAAAGGACAAGAATGGTCACTTCATATTTGTTAAGGGTAATACTCAATATGATGAGATTTCAACTATTAATATCTATGCGCCCAACCAGAATGCACCTCAATTTATAAGAGAAACTCTAACAGACATGAGCAACTTGATTTCCTCCAACTCCATAATAGTCAGACACCTCAACATTCCTTTGGCAGTGTTGGATAGATTCTCCAATAAGAAGCTGAGCAAAGAAATTTTAGATATAAACCTAACCATCCAACATTTGGATTTATCAAACATCTACAGAACATTTCATCCCAACAAAACTAAATACACATACTTCTCATCAGCCAATGGAACATACTCCAAAATCAATCACATCTTAGGTCACAAGTCTAACCTCAGTAAATTTAAAGAAATATAAATTATTCATTGCATCTTCTTGGACCACCATGGAATAAAAGCTGAACTCAGTAACAACAGGAAACTGCATACTCATATAAAAACATGGAAGTTAAATAACCTTATGCTGAATGATAGCTGGGTCAGAGACGAGATTAAGAAGGAAATTACAAAATTTTTGGAACAAAATGACAATGAAGACACAATTTATCAGAACTTCTGGGATACCACAAGGGCAGTCCTAAGAGGGAAATTTATAGCACTGCAAGCCTTCCTCAAGAGAATGAAAAGAAAGGAAGTTAACAACTTAATGGGACATCTCAAGCAACTGGAAAAGGAAGAACATTTCAACCCCAAACCCAGTAGAAGAAAAGAAATAACCAAAATTAGAGCAGAATTAAATGAAATTGAAA